>JASANF010020061.1:0-11988 GCA_030248245.1 Trissonchulus sp. WLG1_4 | reverse complement strand
TTTTGTGATATGTTTGATAAACATAAATTTTTCATGTAATATTAATTTATTTTAGGTGTATTTATGAGTTTGCCATAAAAGGCCAAGTCTATTCCAAAGGACCTATGAAATGAATACAGTCGCTAAGATTTACAAGGTACGCCTGTAAATTTAATGTATGTAGCGGGCAAGTTTGGCGGAAGGGGGCACGAATGAGTACAAATTTATGAGGGGGCTGCACCTGCACGCTGCACCCTTCCCTCTGTGCAGTTCAGGGTTTTTTGTGTAAAATAGGGTGTATTTACACATCGGCCGCCTAATTTACACAACAAAAAATAAAAATAGACACTGATTTACACAGCCCTATTTCCGCGCAAAAGTTGATAAAACTGCCTATTTTGGTAGTAAAAATTACAAAAAATCGTTAAGTGGCGACTGCGGCCTGTGACCGCTTTGTAATAAAGAAAATAAGTATTATTTTTGACTCAACAACAAAAAATCTCCAGTTTCTGCGGGCTTCCTAAAACTGGCACTTAAAAATTGGCCATTTTTGATGAAATGAGAAATGGCGATTTTTACCTTTTATCTAAAAAATGTAAAAATTGCGTCAGTCTTGGAAGAGGAGGGTTGGTTGATTCAGATGAGGGGGGTCCCCCACCAGGGGGGGAGGGGTATATACCCAAAATTTTGGTGCTGCTACATGTATGTGATACTTCAAAGTACTTTCAAAGCTGCACGGCAGGTTTTAAACCCGGAATTAAAAAAATGTGTATTATCTGGCCGATGAAACCGCGTAAAACTGTGTATAACTCTGTGTAAACCTCTGTGTAAACTTGCGTATAAGGCGTTTTTGGGGTGCAGTCGGCACTAGGGTGCACAGCGTACACTATTCTCATTCTTCATAATTTTTTTATTTTCGTAGTTTGATAAGTCCGAAAAGTCAAAATATTGGGTTTTTATCGGATTGTGGTTACCTTCTGTCGGTTTACGCCGTTATTACCCGGTGTTCCGCTGCTTACTAAATAAAAATAATCTGACTTCCTTGCCTTCTCATCTTCACATCTAAATAAAATAATTGAGCATTTTTAATCGATTTTTACAAAATTTTATTCACTGTGTTTTTCCTTCATAAATGGCAAGTCCAAAGAGGTTATATATCTGTAATATTTCAGGTCAAAAAGCGTAACATTGCTATTCTTCTCCAGAGAACTGTGTAAAGCTTTTACTAAATCTCATTACGTTCTGTTGAATGCCGTTGTCCCGTATGGGCACGTACGTGAAATTTTTTGACTCTGCTATATATTGTTTTGTAGAGTATATTTGATAACTCATAATTTTCAACCGTTTTTCTTGTTGAAAAATCCCTATAATTCAGTTCCTGAACACTCTCAGACCTTCAGTCACTCTAATTTCAGGTTGATTTTGAATGTTTGTCAAAGTATCTGGTATCACGTCTATCTTGATCTTCCAGAGTTGCAGTTATGAGCGCATTTAGTTGTTTTGACTTTTGACTGATACATTTTGTCCGTTGTCAAAATACAAATGCTTATATGTCGGTGATACTCTGTTATGAACTATTGCAGCCAATTTCTTTACTGGATTAATTAAAGTTTAGTCTCAAATGCGTGAATTTTTTGAAAACTGAAAACTCACGGATCAAGCAAACTTGAAAATTTAAATTTTAACTAGCTTCTATTCACTCAGATGTAGATTAGACGCTAAATAGACAAAAATTATGCACATTAATGGTAGCCGTTCATGCTTACTTGTTGAAATCCTTTTACTTCAAGCTTTTAGGAATAGGTGCAGGCAAAAAATTGAGCGTGGTTGACTTATTTGAACTCGTTTAGTCCAACATTCGTTACTAAAATTTAGATTAGAAAAGTTCAGTCCATTTAATCCGGTAAACGTATGGACCCTTGATAATATTTTGGTTTATGCTTCAGGAAGGCAATTTGGCTCACGAGGGGATGCGGTCTAATTTTGCGGATCAGTTGAAGCCGTAAGTCTGTAACTTATTTACATATACTTATTTGTAGTTGAAAACAAGCTCTGCACTACTTGCCGTCGTGTGGTAATTTTGCCTCGATGTTACAGAGACCTCTCTGTGTTTCGAACAACGACCCCTCCCCCCATCATCTTACACTTTGGCCATTCTGATGAATTTGGTTTTACAGTAATTGTTGCATAGGTGTTAATTTTAGTTTTCACAATTCTATTAATCTTAATTTCCGACTAGTATTTATTTTTCTGTTTGCAGCATTGTTGTGATGGAAAGATTGGACGCATCGGTTGGATAAATAGAACCGGTCAACCTGTTCAAAAATAATACTGAGAAGATCATGAGCCCTGGGAACTGCGCTGACTAGACAAAGGATACAAACACTCTGGAGTCTGGAGCTGGCTTAGTCGTCTTGTATGGCCATGTGTAATCGGCAACCGCACAGAGAAACAGCTTTCTAACTATTAACGGGGAAGATCACCAACCTGGATGGATGGCGAATTATGTTATTTCATTACAATATTTTGATTTTGTAGTGAATGTTCTTTGTACGTATTTCAATGCAAGTTTGTCACTTACTCTTTCTGTGCGTTTTTTTGCAGCTGTATTTCTTGGCTCGGATTTGTTCAATCGCCGATACTTTTACTTTGAACTTATACCGACGAGCAAAAGTTCACTCAGAGCAAAAGTGGGATGTAAGTGTGCGCTTTATGTAGTTTAAGCTTTTAAAAGTAGGACGCATACTAAGTAGCTTATTTTCCACTTGGACTGAAAGTAAAAGAGTATTAAGTTTTGTATGAACTGAAATTTTTGCAGGGTGTTTTGGGGAAAAAGTATGGAGTGGTAACTGGACCGGCTGTACTGTGTTGCCTTTTCTGCGATTTATTGTGTGATTTTGCAGAATGACACAACTTGAAATATTATGTCAAAATGCATTAGCTTTGTAGACAGTAAAACAGTAAAACCATACTGGTACTGATTTCGCTCGGATGTTTTGATTTATTCTGTTTTTTACGCTTATAGAGTAACACTGTCACTGTTACTGGTATTGAAAACTGAGACTACAGCCACTGCACGCTAACTTTTTCTTAGTTGAATCCATCAGATAAACTATGCAATATGCATGTAACGGGGTTAAACTTTGTGTGGCCTACTACGTCAAAGTTTTTGGGACCCTCCCCCTCTGATCGACCGAAATACCCTGTTTTTTGCCAAATTTTTAAAAAAAAACATTTTTTTTGGTTTACCCAAATTTTCGGAACGTTCCCCCCGGCTCCTCCATGTCTTGGGAGGGTCCCCCCTTCCTTCGTCTTGGAGGGGATGATGGACCTAACAATCATCAATGAAATTTGATTCTATTTTAGGTAATAATGGCAACAGAAAATTGTTGTTTTTCAGCTTTTGAAAAATTAAATTAAAAAACCTTAGTGAAACAAACAACTTATCTGCAGACATTGTTGACTTTTATGATTCATGACACCGTTTGTTCGTTTGCAAAGTAAAGATTTTTGTGAAAGTGTCTGGTTTTGTCAAACAGTACATTATATCTAGCTTCAGTAGTCTTATCTTCGTAGAGCATTACAGTGTAAACTGTTTTTGACGCTTGAACGTCTTAAAACGACTTGCTCCTGTAATTTTGTCTATTTTTTATAATGTTTTTGATTATTTTCGCAGTGTACTGCATTGGTATTGGACTTGTGAGTACTTTCGATCTTCCCCGTACTGCCGGTAGGTCTTCTAAACGTCAGATGAACTAAAATCTGACCAAAATTTGCTTAACCATAAAAACACGTTGCGTGATTTTAGTGACTGCTCGCTGTACGCTTGATGCTTGCAAGTAGAGATGAGATCAGGGCCGGATTTTTTGGCCCGGCCCGGCCCGGCCCTGATGGAAATTTTGCTCGGCCCGGCCCGGCCCTGCTCAAGATTTTCTACGGCCCGGCCCTGATTGGGCGTCGACGTCGGCCCTCCCGGCCCGGCCCTGATCGGCCCTGATTTTCATTACTTGACAGTTCGATTGCCCTTGTCAGTTGAAGAGCTTAATGTGTTGCGTAAAGGCTTATGCAATGCTACTGAATACCAATATACATGGCTTGTTGTGTGAAAAGTTCATGACAAAAACAGTATGTATTACCAATGGCGTACCCAGAAAACAATTTCGGGGGAATGACTTTTCGATTTTTTATAATTTGTTAAAATAAATTTTTTAGCTATTTTAACTCTTAATAGACGCTTTACAAACGCAAGATTACTGAACCACAGTTGCAGGGGTATGAAGCCGGCGGCCCCCAGAAAAAATTGGCGATTTTCCCAATTTTTAGACCGAATTTGGTAAACTGGAGACGTATCAGAAATGTTTTCCGACAGAACAATTACACGTGCAGGCTTTGACGAAAAGTAATAACAAAGAATAGTAAGCCACAGAGTCGCAGGGGTCTGGGGGCGGCAGCACCCAGGAAAAAATGGGGGAATTTTTTATTTTTAGGCCAAATTTGGTCAATTGAAGACGTTATCAGAAAATTTTTCCGGTCGGACGAAAAAAACAAAAGGAAGGAGGGACACTTGTGTAGAATTTAACACTAAGCCTTGTATTACATTTTTTACTAAACCTAATAGAACTGTCAAACCATAAAAGCTATAAAATTCTATAAAGTAGTATATATAACTTGTATACAAATATAAACACATAGAGCAAAATTGGAAAAGATGCGACAGCGACACACACTAGGAACAAACCACACGAGTACACGACAGGCTGCTACGCAGGCTGTGCCGTTAGCGTAGATACATACGTACGTGTTTGCTTCTGACAACAGTCAGGGCAGGGTTGAAATCAGGGCCGGGCCGACCCTGAGGCCCTGATGGCATAGCGGCCCGGCCCGGCCCTGATGCAAAATTTCCACGGCCCAGCCCTGATTCAAACTTCAGCCAGTCGTCCCGGGCCGGGCCTCAGGGCCGTAAAGCTCACCTCTACTTGCAAGTCGTTCTTTTCGTAATGAAATCGCGTGTTTCTTTTTGTCTCAGGTTCCATCCTTTTTGGTCAGACTTTAGTTTATACTGACAAGAGTGAGCCGTACCAAGAGTACATAACAGGAAGAGTATGACACTCTTCCTATTATGCCTTCGGGTGTGCGTCCAATGCGGAGTGCATAATAGCCCGTTTATGTACAGTTTTGAGGGGGGGCACCCCGCTTAATTGAAGACCCCGTGCTCAAATGAGGCGGGGGACCCCCCTCAGTTCGATACCACGTGCTCAACTGAGGGGGGGGTTCGCCCCCGCAGTTCAGTACCCCGTCTTCAGTTGAAGGGAGGTACCCCCCTCATTTCAAGACACTGAGAAAAAGTCCTCGTGCTACCCCCCCCCCTCCAGTTCGGTATTCCGTTTTCAATTAAGGGGGGTACCCCCCTCAGTTCAGCACATCAGCGATAGTCCTTGTCAGTGTCTTGAAATGAAAGGGGGGTACCCCCCTCAACTGAGGACAGGGTACTGAACTGGGCTCTTCAGTTATAAACGGGCTATTTTGCTCTGCGCATTTGACGCACGCCCGAAGACAATAGGAAGAGTGTCATACTCTTCCTATTATGTGTACTCTTGGCCGTACTAAACTAAATGTCCGTGCCCCTGTGTACTTAAAGACAAGTATGAACTTAGGGGTTGCGCCAAGTGTCACACAAAATGCTTGATTTCATTCATGGGATGAGTCCGGTGATAGCAAAATGAAATCGAGATAAGCAAAGTACAAATTCTGAATCGGGGAAATAAAGGAAAACTGTAAACATGGGCACGGTTAATAAAATCATTAACCGGTTAACCGATAGTTCGGTTAATTCACTAACCAGGTTAACCGGTTAACTGACGGTTAACCGATAACTATTAAAATTGAACTACCGTTAACAAAGTGGTTATAGGTTATGCGATGGTCATTTATACACAAGTTTAGTACGACTAAATTGATGACTATAAGACATGACTGAAACGTGGTATCTCTGTGTGGTGAAACAACACATGGTCAAAATTAAACGTTAACCCCTTCTGGAACGGTTAACCGGTTAACCGATCGCTTTCTATCTATTATATAGATCTACTTATCTAGCCAGGTCTTAACCAGGTTCACCCAAGCGTTCAACTTGCAAGTTGTTGGCGGCTAGGAGTGGTTTTGGGGAGGTTAGCGCAATGGCTAGAGCGTTATTGCCTGAGAGGGTTACCATTTAAACCACCCCGGGAAAGCCCAATATTTCCTACTTGCGTTTTACAAAATTTCATTCCACAAATCTCACCCGAAGGAGAGTTACGAGCTCTTTGTTTCAGTTCCTGCTAAGGTGCAAGAAGCCGCCGTTGTCGCTTTGCTAAAGCGTGTGGTGCCAAAACATTATGATCAGTTTATCGTACAGGTCGAACAGGATGCGAAGGCCAGGGAAGAGTTTGTGGAAGTACGTTTTTAAAGCCTGTTTCGCATGATGTGAAAAAAACGCCATGTAGGGCGTCCCATGCCCATCCGGCACCAAATGAGGTGTCACACGCTGCCACGTGGTGCCACATAATGCTCTGTGGGGTTAATGACTCTGGTGGTGCGTCATGGTCCATGGGGCGCCCTGCGCGTAATATGTTTATGTCAGTTGTATTGTATAATGAGCACTATTCTGTCTACTTATCGTACAAGTTGAACCTGCGAGTCGGGTATTATCTAAAAATGGAGAAGCTGTGTGATTCGACCGACCACAGCAACATTTGGGTTCGATACGATACCTTTTTCAGTTTTATTTTTGATACTTCATCAATCCTTGCGGGTTACATGTTTTACATAAAAAGGATGACTGTTAGGCTCGGTTCATACTTGTCCCACAGGACACAGAGACAGGAACAAGCACCTATTTTTGATTTGTGCAAAATATTGACAGAATGGTTATGGCTACTTTTTTGCATACGCACTAATCTGGACTCCAACATTGTTCACGCAAAATGTCGTCACATTGAAAAAAGTCGTTTTCTTCGAATTGCTTAAGGACAAAACGACAGGGACAAGGACAGACAACCGGGCTTTAGGCGGAAGTCCGAGAGGTGGGCTAAGTAGATAGTTGTGAAAAGGTAATTTTTGTCGACTTAAGTATTTATACCAGTAGTATAGAGTACCCATTTCGCCCCCGGTTCGGGACCGAGGCCGGTCCTGACTCAGGGCTGGCCCTAAATTTTGATCCCGAGCACTTATAAATCGATATTATCTGGCCCTGATTTCTGGTCCCGAGCGACCTTCATCCGGGATTATTCGGTCCCTAACGGCCCTTATCTAGAACTATCTCCTTAATCTGGGATTATATCCTTAAGCCGGCCCTAAATTTTGGTCGTGAACGCTTTCGGCCCCGAATTTCGGTTCCGAACGCATATAAGCAAATCCGGCCGTGAATTTTGGTTACGAGAGTTATTTTTCATGCTTCTACCAGACGAAGATTCGAAATCAATTTATGCACATTTTGAAATGGTCGTAACTTCGCTTACACGTAAGTAATGTATAAGATTTTTTAAACTTTTGTAGAATGTAGACACACACACACACACATACAGTGGCGTAGCCAGAAAAAAATTTCGGGGGGGGGATGACTCTTCGATTTTTTGAAATGTGTTAAAAAGCACTTAATTGCTATTTTTAACGCAAAAAACGACACATAATAGCATTTTTCGGTCAAAAACAATGCTAATTTTCGATCACAGCAGCATCGGACGTAAAATTTGAGCTCAAAACTCCGAAAATTACAAAAATGATGGGCCGGCCAGGGGTCCGGAACCTAGCAAATCTGCAAATTTTCCGAAATTTTTTGACATTAACAACTGTACATTTACTAAAATTGGCATTGTTGTAACAATAAAACTGCTAAAACGATACATTATACAGTGTATTAAGCAAATACATAGTGCACAATGCAACTATATGCACATGCATATGCTTTCATGCAAGACAAAAGCAAAGACCACTAAGCCAAATAGTTGCAGAGGTCTGGGGGCGGCAGCCCCCAGAAAAAAATTTGGGAAAAATTTTGATTTTTAGGCCAAATTTGGTCAATTGGAGACGTATCGGAAATTTTTTCCGGCCGGACCATAAAAACCAAAGGAGGGACCCTTGTGTAAATTTTCAGTCGGAAAAAATTTCGGGGGGGGGGGCAATTCCCCCCATTCCCCCCCCCCCCTGGCTACGCCCCTGCACATATATATATATATATATATATATATATATATATATATATATATATATGATATATATATATATATATATATGATAACAAACGAACGAACGAACCAAACATACGAATTTTTTGCCAAAAAAAATTGATTAAAATTTGGATTTTAGCCTGTGATATGTAGACGAAAATCAAAGCCCCCGAAAATTTTGTCTTAAATTAAGTCTATATGTATGTTTTCCATTGTGGTGTATGCAACATGTCCAATATTTGGGGCAAAACCGGTGAAATTCAACGTCAAAGGCAGTATCCCGCAGCGTTCATGTGACTTTATGCAGTGTAGTCAACTTATGTTTTTAGACACTTTACATGCATAGAACCTGTATATTTTTACCTTAGTAATCAAGTCTATATTACTGCTTGTTATTATGTACTTGGCTAGATTATAACTTGTGTAGTTTGAACACACCTCTGCTAAACAACAACTTTCCGCCATTTTGCCTATTGTTCAAGTTTTGACTTTTTGCCCACAGTATTTAGAAAAAAATCAAAGCCCTCCAAAATTTTGCTTTAAATTGAATGTATATGTACACTTTATGCTGCGATGAGTGCGAAATGTCTAATATTTGGAGCAAAACCGGTGAAATTTAACGTCAAAGGCAGTATCCCACAGCGTTCATGTGACAATATGCAGTGTTGCTGTTTTATATTTTCGAAAACTTTGCATACATGAAACCGGTATATTTTCACCTCAATAACCACGTTTATGTCACTGTTGGTTATAATGTATTTGACTAGTCTGTGACTTGTGTAGTTCGATCACATCTGTGCTAAACCTAACACTTTTTCCTGCCGCCGCCTCAGCGGCGGCAGGTCCTTAACTTGCTTTCGCTCTTCGTAAAATACGTGTGCTGCTACGTATTTTCATGTAGGCGCCTACGTACGTACCGTACGTACTACCTAAGCTAAGCTTGCCATAGCTAGCCTGCACTAAGGCTAGCTATAGCTAACCTTTACCGGGCTGGCTATAGCTACGCATGCGCTAGGCTACTTATCAGTGTTTTTCGCGTCAAAAAGTGCGAAACGTCATATTTCTTCTAAAATTTTCTACTTTTTTTCCCATGTGCGCCCTGTGACGCACTGTTTTTCGGCGGAAACTGAAAGAAGTCTTAGCTGGTTTGACCCAAATTTAAAAAATTAAAATTTAAAAAAATTAATTCGCCGTTAAAATTTTGAAACATTTTTTAAATTGCGTCAAAACCATCAAATTTGCAAAATTTTCGCAGTTCTCTAACGTTTCAAGCTTGATGTACATACAACTATAAATGATTAAAACCTATTATGATTAGTTATGATTAGGATTAGGATGATTAGGATTATGCTTAGTTATGATTAGGATTAGGATTAGAAAAAAATCCTCAGCGTAACTTATTAATCATGTCGGATCATGCCAACACCCAGCACATTTTGTCGACCAATTTTTTTAAACCTCCAAAATCGTAGTTGAGGACAGCCAGTGCCATAACTTATTTATACCCAAAACAGCCGTTTAGGTAGCACTATAATCACTTTGCGCATTTTTTCAAAATGTCGCAACAAAATTGGCCATGTGCGTCAGACGACGCAAAATTTAAAAAAAAACGCAAAACTATATTAGATATACATATATGGCTAATTATATATATTATATATTATATATTATATATTATATATATATATATATATATATATATATATATATATATATATAATTATGCACATATGTTAAGTAGTTTTTGCCAAAATGTCAAACGGTGACAGAGTGACAGAATATTTTAAATGATTTGAAATTTTTAAGGGTTTCCTGACGCATTATTAAACATAATGTTAATGACAAATTAATAATGTCACAACGAGCGAAAAGTGTTTTTAGCTGAAAAATCCGTCTTTGATACGTAGTCAAAGCTGCTTTTTTACGTACTTTGAGGAAAAAAGGGAAGTAAAAACACATAACGTACAACACTACAAAGTTGCTAACATGTCATTTAGGAGAAACTGTTTTGAGCAATGAAGGATGTCCCAGGGCTTAAAATGGGAGGGCGCAAAAAACGTTGGACCTGCAGTAAATGCGGAACGCCACCCCAGCCCAACCTACTGCAAAGGTTCAGGATGAAAGATGGTACTTGCATGAGGCACATAAAAACGCTGAACTTGAAAAATATGTGGGCGCTAGTGCGCAATGCTTACCTCCAAAATTGACCAAATATCCAAAATTTAGTCAAAATTGTATGTGAATAGCAATGTGTTCGCTCCTCAATTTTATAAATAAATTTTTGTGTAGGCGTGCAAAAAAATCTACTTTATAAAGCGATGGAAAAAAGTTTTTATATAATATTGCGTAAATGTACGTGAGCTGTCAGAGAGGGTGTGCGTAACTGCGGGGACGGGGAGGCATTCTTCAGTTTTGGCTGTGTCGGATTTGGTTGAACGATGCAAATGTAAGTAGTCCTTGCAAAGAGGGAATACTTTCAGCTTTTGCTGCTGACTTGACCGTGCAGCTCACGTTGCAATATAAAACCTCCGCTGCAAGAAAAAGCGCTCATAAATTTTGCACCTCAACTACATGTATTACCTACATTTATCGCCGCAACCCGACACCGTCCAACCCCAGAAAGAATTTTTCTTTCCCCGCATCGGCCTTACAACCCCTAATGGGTAAAATTTAACGTTATTTTTTAATTTTATTTTTGGGCGCTAATGAAATTGGTTCAATATTTCTGCCCTACTATATATTCTGTGGGCAACTGTCTCAGGGAGAAGTGTCGCAAAGATGCAGTTTACATGGGCGCTTGTGAAGTGAGTGGGTTGAGACGTCATGGTAGCAAGTGACGTAGATAGATTGCTTGAATCTAAACGTTTTTATCTTTTGCTCGTGCCTGTACTTGTGTTGTGTACGTGCTAGTGTGAATATGACCCTAATTGTGAAGAGTATTATTTCAATAAAAAATCCTCTCAACAGCGGCAGGTCAACGTCAACGAAGTTAATGTACAAAATGTTCTCAATAAAACTATAATTTGCTGAACAGTTTTGCAATAAATTGCTGCTTGTTGCCATGTGGCCTGTTATTCAAGTTTTGACTTTTTGCGCACACTCTTTACACAAAAGTCAAAGCCCCCTAAATTTTTGCTTCAAACTAAGTGTGTACGTATACATTGTGCTGTGATAAGTGCAAAATGTCCAATATTTGGGGCAAAATTTTCAAAATTTGTCATCATAGGCACTAACCCGGAGCTTTCATGTGACATTATACAGTGCTGTTTTCTTACATTTTCAGATCCTTTATATGCATACAACCTGTATATTTTTACCTCAATAATCAAGTCCAAATCATTGCTTGTTATTATGTATTTGGCTAGTTTAATAGAACTTGTGTTGTTAGCTGACAATTTGAGTAAAGTGTAGTAGGAAGGGGGAGACTAACTGTGATCACTGTAACCCCCAACTTGCTCTATTGTAAAATCAATTGATCAAGCTACTTTTCAACCCCCGACTGATTTCCATAAGACTGTTTTGATTTTTAAAAAAATAATGCAAAAAAACTGAGCGTTTCATTAAGAAAGGTAGAGAACTAATATTGTTTTTAGTCTGACGCTTGTATCTCAGTTCAAACATCATAATTGAAAATCCTTATAATATTGAAAATATTATAAAATAATCAAAATACTTTACCAGTCAAAATTTATTGTGTAAATGACCTACATTTATTTATTAAATTATCAAATTACTTACTATTCATGACATTATCATGAGCTTTGTCATCTGTTTACTGTAGCGTTTTATGGTTTAGGTATGCTTC
>JASANF010020060.1:0-10884 GCA_030248245.1 Trissonchulus sp. WLG1_4 | reverse complement strand
CGATTCGTCACCAATTCCCGTCTGTATCCAGGCCCTTTAACTCAGCCATAGCGGAGTTTTAACTAGCAGTCATACTGAAATTGGAATTCCGGTTCCGAACATCGTCTTCCGTTTCGTTTAAAAATCGGCAAAGTTTATGTTTTCATATTTTAATCTTGTTTCCGGATGTCATCCGCTCATGTTGCGAAAATTTATTCTTTACTTATGCTTCCAGTCCGTTTTGCTTGTTTACGACTGTTTATTTGTCTAGCGTAAGTGGTTGCATTCATTGTGCAAGTGCAAGCGTCAGTGTAAGTAGTGTAATACTTTTCGTGATGCTAAAGGGCAACACTTCGACAACTTGAGTGGTTGTGAATTGAGAGGGCTGGGTGAGTGTTTTTTCTGGTTTTCGGGTTTTCAAAATATTTGTGATGGTTTTTCTTTTGAGTCGATTATTGTATTATACAAGCTTGTGAGCAGTATATATACCATGCTAGCATACATGTTTATTTCTAACTATCGACAAAAAGACATCTCGTTATGGATTTACTAAAGTTAATCTACATAGTTGATCTAATCTTGTTAGTATAAATTCATGAAAAGGCCCTAAATTAGTCCTTGCAGTGTAATTAAATGTCGGTGTGCTCATTGTTGAATCCGGGTTCTGTCCCGAGGTTTCCTAGTGGCATTTTTTACGCATACTTTGGAATCCGTTTAAATGGACTAAAATAAATTCTTTTTTTGTTCGGTAAAGAAAGTTCGTAGGCAAATAACTAAGGACTGCGGTATCTTGTGTAGCGATGAACCTGTAAGTCTGTTTCCCTAAACTTTCCAGATTTTAGACCAAATTGTAAACAAACAACTTCCATTATGATGCTTCTACGGCTGCAAATATGTAGATACAGGTTTCTTAAAACTTTTCCTCTTCCCTATTGGAAGATGTGTTAGACTTAGATTCTACGTAGAACCGGTGTTGACCGTTACCGTTAGTTGTTACGTTACTCAAGTACGGTTCTGGGACTATGATGTTACCCTATCACTTTTAATTAGTTTATTTTTGTCAAAGTCATGTGTGTGTGTAATGTGTATACATATTATATATCTAATAATAAATACGCTTTCATGTATACATAGTACCAAAGAGTACATAGAGGAGAGTATGACACTCTTTCTATTATGCCTAGGGGGGTGCGTCCATTGCCCCGCGCGAAATGGCCCGTTTTTGTACGTTTTTGTGGGGGGGGGTACCCCCCCCCCCCTCAACTGAAGACCCCGTACTCAACTGAGGAGGGGGACCCCCTACTCAGTTGGATACCCCGTGCTTAGGACTGAGGGGGCACCCCCCTCAACTCAGTACCCCGTCTTCAGTAGGGGGAGGGGTACCCCCCTCATTTCAAGACACTAAGCAAGACCTTGCGCTACCCCCCCCCCCCTCACTACAAGTACCCCGTCTTCAGTTGAGGGGGGGGGGTACCCTGCCTCATTTCAGCACATCAACAAAAGTCATTGTTAGTGTCTTGAATGAGGGGGCATCCCCCAACTAAGACGGCGTCCTGAACTGAGGGGGCCCCCCCCCTAAGTTGAGTACGGTGTATTGGTTTGAGTGGGGGTACCCCCCCCCCCTCAGTTGAGTATGCGGGTCTTCAGTTGAGAGGGGGGTACCCCACCCCCCTCAAAACCGTACATAAACGGGCTATTTCGCGCTGCGCATTTGACGCACGCCCGTAAGGCATAATAGGAAAGTGGTCATACTCTTCCTATTATGTACTCTTGATATTACATATCAATCTTCTGATTATGTACTCTTGATATTACATATCTAATAATAAATAAGCGTTCATGTTTCGACCCAAACTTTGTTTTTCTTCCTGGTAAAATGACTTCTGTCGTTTTTGTAAAACATGTGAAATTTTGTTTCCCTCAACAACTCAAGCGACATTTCTTTATGTGTTATGAAATTCATACACAGAAGTTGCGTTCTTTTTGCTCTTTAGATAAAATGAAGGACTGTAGCCTGTTGGTAAAGTCAGAAAATTATATTGAAAGGTGATGACTTTATTTATTAGCGTTGCATTTCAGGTTCCGGTGGATCTGATGATGAATCTGAAGATTTAGATGACGATGTTTTTGTGGTGAGTATAATCTGGGTGAATTTTTGGTATTTAAACAGTCTTGTATTGAGGTATGCTTTCCAGTAGTGCTGCCGAACGTTCTCATTGTTAGCTAATGTGGTCTAAAAACAGCTGCTTGACTGAGTAGTACATTATTGTGTCTTGTGTCTCAGTAGGTGGGGCCCTTAGAACTAAACAGTTATGAGTGCTTGGTTGCACATAACACTTATAAATTATCAGTAAACTTACTCACTTAATTTACTGATAACTGATTATTATCACTAATTATCAGTCTTATGTAAAATGCATTGAAATTTATCAGCAAATCGATAAACTTCGTACAACGCTACACTGATAACTGATAACTTTTGGCAACGGGCGCCAGGTCAATTATCCCAGTACGTTTGATTTGCTACGTCACAGTTTCCAGTGATATAAAATAGCGCCAAAGAGCTAACGTCTGACTAGAAATTGCTGAACCATGAGACAGAACAGGTGGCGGGATAATTTGCTCTTTTCGTGATGAAATCGCGTGTTTCTTTTTGTCCCAGGTTCCAGGCAGTACCTCTATGGTCATACGTAAGCAGGGTTTTTTTTCAAATCCGAGACTGCGTCCATTTTGTGTCCTGTTCAAAAAAAATTGCGTCCCACACAATGACAGTGCGTCCAGGTGGTACCGTAAAAATCTTGTGTTTCTATCGGTGCACACACTACGTTATTAACGTCACTGACATTCTAGGTGACATCACCGATAAGTGGGCTGCCCAGAAAAGAGGGGGCATTGAATGACTTCTATTTTCTTGTTATGGCTTAAATTGCATTTTTTGTAATTTTAACAAATGGATTTGCATAAATGCAAGATCGCTGAGTCGCAGAGTTGCTGAGATCTGGGTCTAGGGGGCGGCACCGCTCAGAAAAGAAATTGGAGAATTTTTCAATTTTTAGGTCGAAACTGCTCGACTGGAGACGTATCAGAAATTTTTTTCGAAATAAAAATTAAAAACAAAAGATGGGAACGTCACATAAAACAGTGTTTTACACAAGTAAATGTAGCATAATGTACTCGTGTGGACATGCAAATCCAGCATAAAGCAGGGTTTTTTCGTCTGAAAAATTTAGGCGACTTGGCCTCGGGTCCAAAACTTTTGTACGCCAATTGACAACAAGCTTAGGCCAACTCAATTTTGCATTTTTGCGAAAATTATATACAAAAATGAGCATAGTATACTATATTGTATATACAGTATTGTATTATATTACGGACCCTAAATTCACAAGAAATTACATTTTTTTCTAAAATAAAACAGCTACGAAGTACGAACTACATACATTACAGTGACATATCCACAAAAAAAATCGGGGGAATGACTTTTCAATTTTTTGTAATGGATTAAAATGCACTTTTTAGCAAGTTTAACACGCTTCACAAATACAAGATCACTAAACCGCATAGTTGCAGGGGTGTGGGGGCGGCAGCCCCCAGAAAAAATTGGCGACTCTTCCAATTTTTAGCCTAAATTATTACAACTGGAGAAATTTTTTCGGACAAAAACTAAAGCAAAAGATCGGAACGTCACATCAGACAGTCTATTACACAAATAAATGCAGCATGATGTACTCGTGTATACATACCTAGTCTTTGGCGAAATATAATATCGAGGAATAGTAAGCCACAGCACCCAGAAAAGAAATTGGGGGAAATTTTTGATTTTTAGGCCACATTCGGCCAATTGGAAACGTATCGGAAATTTTTTTCTGCATCCGCAGCTGAAAAAGTTTAGGCCAGCTGGCCTCAATTGCTGAAAAAATTTAGGCCTATCCCGAAAATTTAGGCCATGGCCTTAGCTATGGCCTAAAAAAACTCAGGATGAAAGATAACAGCAATGAATAGTAACCCACAGAGTTGCAGGTGTCTGGAGGCGGCAGCCCCCAAGACAAATTTTTCGAGAATATTTTTATTTTTAAGTCAAATTAGGTCAGTTAGAGACATCGGAAATTTTTTCTAGCCGGCCATAAAAACCAAAGGGTGGTCTAGCGATGTCGAAAACCCTAGTAGCTACTCCAAAAGACTCAGGTTAGTACAGCCTGCAGAAGAAAATTGAAAATTTTTTAGATTTGAAGGTCAAACTTGGTCAATTGGAGACGTATTGGAAATTTTTTCTTACGATCCGGATTCCGGGCCACCAGCAGCTGCACATGGCCTTTATACTGGGTTTCTTTTAGTCAGAATTCAAAAAATCACTGCGTCCCGTTTGCGTCCCGCTAAAAAACTTTGCGTCCAGCTGAATGTCATTGCGTCTGGACGCACTGTGGGACGCAAAAAAAAACCATGGACTTAAGGAAGAAATCTATTTTGGTTTTTAGCGTGAATGTATATATATCTCCCAAAACATATATATCTTCAAGCAAATAATTGAAATTTGATTTTGTACTCTGTTGGATCAGAAAATAATTGCGAAGTGAAAGTTCAGCGTAGCGGGGTTGGGTGCCGCAGAGCTCTGAAGCCGTCGTTTTCTTCAATTGTACACGATTTGTTTTTTGCATCACAGCCACGGTAGGCATGTTGTACACCCTCTTGCTCGCCTATATACACAGGGTTTAAATTAATTTTGCTACACATTTGATTGCCTTCACACCCAGCTGAACAAACTACAAATGTTGCGCATTTTCCCCAATTTTTTGTATTGGATGGATTTGTAGTTTCAAACGGCATGTGTTTCAGCCTGTGGAATTGCCTCCGCTGACTCAGCCTGATACGGGGACATCGTCGTCAAGCTCAGCCGACTCAGGGACGGCACTGCGTCATCACCAGCAGTTGTGTCACCAGGCGAACAGCGCCCTGACACAGCAGCCACAGTTTGCCGGGCTCAGCAGTTGTTCCTCGCCGGCCGTGGCCGCCACTGGTTTGAGACCATTGGTCGGACGTACGCACTCGCATCCCCTGGCCAGACTGTCTGGCTCCACCGTCCTTGAGACAAATCAGAAACACTCAGTTGCCTCCGCCGCCGCCGCTCAGCACACCAGCGAGCTAGATCGTCAGAAATCCTTCCTGCTGCCACTTTCCTATTCATCCACTTGGATTGGCCAAAATGTCACTAGTCCCCCGGCTGGTACCGGGGCTCGACATCCAGTCTCAGCCTCGCACCACCCCGACCGCCCTCCATTGACTAGCTCTGCTTCTACGGGACCGTCCTATTCGTACGTAGTATTTCAGCAGGAGCCCCCGGCTTCCTCAAAGGAAAAGGACAGTGTGGGCAGAAGGTCAAGGGGTCCTTCGTTGGCTTCGACGGTCAAGGGTCGCCCCCTACTCAGCGGTACGGGTTCAATGTCCAATCCTGCGACTGGCTTTTCGTGTCGCAGCAGCAGCACTGGTCCCCCGATCACGGCTCAGCCCTACTCCCTCATGTGTCTGTATCAGGGCGACAGCGAGAGTCAACTGCGACAACTGTCCGCCTCCGCCCGCCGGGACTACTACTATGACTACCCCAGTGTCCCCATGCTGGACTCTGCCGCGGGGGAGCTGCCCCCCATGACCCACCAGCAAAGCTGCCCCCTTCCTGCCCGCTCCCTCAGTCGCACCCCCGGCCAGTCCCAGATCTCCCTCAGCTCCGTCAAGCTGCCCCGCCACGCTGCCGTGCCTCCTGTACCCGTGCCTATTCGCAAAAGCTCCCTGGCCCCCTCCAGTGGCTCCAAGATCGGCGGCGACATCATCGAGCGAGCCCAGTGCTACTACTGTCGCCAGCGCTACCGGGTGGCCGAGAATAAGCGTGGGGCGTGTCCCGAGGCGCCGGACTGTCTGGAACAGTGGATCGACCGTCTGACCTGTATCAGCTGTGCTCAATGCGTCCTGTATCATTGCCTGGGCTCGGAGGAGGAGAGCCTGAACGCCGCGCCCCACGTCCCCCCCTGCAGCTGTGCCCTCTCCGAGCACCGTTGTAAACGCTGGACCATCCTGTCCGTGCTGTCCCTCCTACTGCCCTGCCTCTGGTGCTATCCCCCCATGAAACTTTGCCATATGACCTGTAAGGCTTGTTCCCTGTGTGGCGGCAAGCACAAACCTGATCGCCAAGGTAGAGGCCTGTAGCGAGCTGTGCTTTTGTCACCTATTATTAATTCCTGTCTTGGATTAAACGAGTTTATGTTAGACAGAGTTTCATGATTATTTATTTCAGTCTATGTTGGTGGAATATAGCTAAGCACAATGTACCATTTATATGCATCATTGATTCGCTTAATCCAAATTCATACTGTTTGCTTGGGAATAGGTTTGACTAAAACTATGCTAATTATCATATAGCCACCGTGTTCAATGCTTTTAGTGTATATGAAAGCTTATTTTGTCAGAGCGCATTGCTAGATGAGACGTGAGGCACTTGGCATTGCAGTCGATGATAGAAAGAAAGTAAAACGCACTAACTACTTAAATATTATTCAGCCGGCTACTTAATTACATCTTTGTGCTGAAATATATAAACAAGATGAAGTGAATAACGAGTCCATACTATTTTTTTCATGAATGTCGTACTGTGTTTTCTACTAAGTGAAGTTATTTCTCTTAAAAAAAGTTGTAGAAATGAACAATAATTAAGCACAGGGGCTTGAGATAGGACCATGACTACCCTCTGTTTCCAAGGCGTTTCACTCTAGTGCCGGGGCAAAATTTTCGGGAAATTCCCTGTTCTGCATTGTCAAGTATATTAAAATTATAGCGAATATAAAAAGTTTTTTCAACATTTCAAAAAATCTAGTTTTTTTGCTTTTCATGTATTTGTGGACTATCGGACGCAAATGTAAGTGCTGGGAATAAATTAGTCCTGCTGGCGTGTAGTGGGCGTGCCCGGGCAGTGTAAGTATCAGACAGTGATATTTTAGGAGCTTCTGTTTGTAATCATAGGTTGAATTTGCAGGGGGCGCTTGCCGTGCGCTCCAAAAGCTAGCCCCACATACATACACGATTCACGTTCTACTTTAATCGTAAAAAATTAGTTTCTCAAAGGCTGGAATTCACAACCTAACACTAACACTAAAGTTTCCCTTAAAAGTTAGTGAAACACTTAAATTTCAGCCTGAAACACTTAAAATGTTAGTGTTTCGAGGCCAATTTTAAGTGTTTCACTAACTTTTGAGGGAAAAGTTAGTGCTAGTGTTAGGTTGTGAATTCCAGCCAAAGTTTCTAAGCAAACGTGTGTTTCACACTGATGCTTAAAAACACTTAAGCTGTCGATGGCATTAGAGAAATGACTAGTGTTGTATCTTCTGGGGATACCGAACAATTCCAAACATGTGACCTTGGCGTAACACCTTCAGTGGTGCTCTGTAATCTCAGGGTTTGCGAACTGCGTAATTCAAGGACTGCAACGTATTCCTATATTTTCATTTCCCTTTTAGGTATATACATTGCCCTAGTTTGTGGGCTTGTGGCAAATAAAAGTTATTTTAAAAGTTTTTAGTCGACTGTCATGTTTTAAGTTTTTTTTTAAGAGTATTTGACTTGGCCTCAAATGTTATTATTGGCGATTTTTGGTCGAAGTGGCTCCTGCTCTGACTAGTGGTAGGGAAACTGAGTGGAAATGAGGAGTGGCCTGAATCCAGTAGGGTGCTAAAAACTAGGGGCTACAGAAAAATATCAGATTTAAGTTTATTGTCTGAATCTCCAAGTTTTTTTTCATCCGTAATGCTACAATGTGTATGTCATAATTTTGTGAGCTTGTTTATTGTTGCGGCACACTTTGATTCTGAGTTTTTTCACAGTATATACATCGGCCGAACAAAATTTATGTTGTCGCTAGTTTGGCTGCGTGCTTAGTTGGATTTGTGGCTGTTAAATAGTGTCTAATGATAGATAGTATTCTGTACAATCTATTTAGCTGTGCATTCGTTTTCACTTCATGCCTTTAGTATATCCCTGCGGCTGCGGTTGGGTTTGTGTGCACTATCTGTAAAGCTGACCATTTGTCTGTTAGCAGAAATATGTGTAAATAGTGACTTATTCTGTTGAGCTGTTAATACCCATGGATAGTAGATACGAATGGAACATTTCGGCATTTCGCAAAGTGAACCTGCACTGCGAAAAATGCCAGAATTCTAAATTTACACACACATACTTTGAAACCGAAGCTTTTTTCAAAATTTGACTAACATTAAAACTTGGAACTTAAAAATCATAAATGCCATTGTCAATTTCGAAATTCATTCATGAGTTTAGCATGAATGAATTACATGACGCATAAAACTGAAGCGGACCGACTCGCGGCTAAGGAGTTTTTAGGGCGACCCCGCTAGACGTCGTGGGTAGGACCGCGTAGACGCGACTTTGCTCTTTTTTTGTGTGCGGGTTCGGTTGGGGGGGGGGGTGTGTGGGGTTCAACGTTTTTTACTTCAAATAAGGCACATGACAAATCCAAAGTCTTAAACGTCACTCAACTCGTGCGGGGGTCTCGGGGCGGCGCCCCCAGAAAAAATTTTTCCTAATACTGTATGACCAAAGTTGTCACTGCGTTTCAAAAATTTTCATCGGGTACAGTCCCCCAGACGCTACCTGAAACCTATGAGCTCCTTCCTTTGTTGTTACTTTCATGAAAGTTTATATATGCTTGTGTCCTAATACATTGTCTGATATGAATTCCCATCCTTTGTTTTTAAATCCTATCGAAAAGAGACGTATGCAGTGGTAACAAGATTGCTATATAGGGTCAAACGAATTTTTCGGGAGCGGGCTAACCCCCTAGAAAACGAAAGAGTTGAAAGGTTAATTGATATTAAAGACGTAATATAAAATATAAAATTACCATTTCCAGTAAGTTGTTTGGACGGGGGATGAGGACTCCGTTGGCTTGTCACAGGACTTGTCGACCCCCCCTTCGGCTACACGGTGTATAGAGAATGTATGTTTGGAATAAAAAACGTTGGTAAAGTGGGTCGCGGGTCGGGTTTTCGGCGTGGGTTCGGTCGCGGGTTTGCCACGACGGTCGAGCCGTGGGTTGGGTTGGGTCGCGGGTCGAAACTTTAGCCCCGAGTCCACCCCTGGGTCCGCTTCAGTTTTATGCGTCATGTAATTCATTCATGCTAAACTCATGAATGAATTTCGAAATTGACAATGGCATTTATGATTTTTAAGTTCCAAGTTTTAATGTTAGTCAAATTTTGAAAAAAGCTTCGGTTTCAAAGTATGTGTGTGTAAATTTAGAATTCTGGCATTTTTCGCAGTGCAGGTTCACTTTGCGAAATGCCGAAATGTTCCATTCGTATCTACTATCCATGGGTATTAACAGCTCAACAGAATAAGTCACTATTTACACATATTTCTGCTAACAGACAAATGGTCAGCTTTACAGATAGTGCACACAAACCCAACCGCAGCCGCAGGGTATACAAAGGCATGAAGTGAAAACGAATGCACAGCTAAATAGATTGTACAGAATACTATCTATCATTAGACACTATTTAACAGCCACAAATCCAACTAAGCACGCAGCCAAACTAGCGACAACATAAATTTTGTTCGGCCGATGTATATACTGTGAAAAAACTCAGAATCAAAGTGTGCCGCAACAATAAACAAGCTCACAAAATTATGACATACACATTGTAGCATTACGGATGAAAAAAAACTTGGAGATTCAGACAATAAACTTAAATCTGATATTTTTCTGTAGCCCCTAGTTTTTAGCACCCTACTCGATTCTGGCCACTCCTCATTTCCACTCAGTTTCCCTACCACTAGTCAGAGCAGGAGCCACTTCCACCAAAACTCGCCAAGAATCCCAATCGAGGCCAAGTCAAATACTCTTCAAAAAAAACTTAAAATACCTGACATGACATGACAGTCGACTAAAAACTTTTAAAATAACTTTTTATTTGCCACAAGCCCACAAACTAGGGCAATGTATATACCTAAAAGGGAAATGAAAATATAGGAATACGTTGCAGTCCTTGAATTACGCAGTTCGCAAACCCTGAGATTACAGAGCACCACTGAAGGTGTTACGCCAAGGTCACATGTTTGAAATTGTTCCGTATCCCCAGAAGATACAACACTAGTCATTTCTCTAATGCCATCGACAGCTTAAGTGTTTTTAAGCATCATTGTGAAACACACGTTTGTCTTGGTTCCCCACCTGCCTCTTTTCCCTCAAAAGTTAGTGAAACACTTAAAACTGGCCTCGAAACACTAACATTTTAAGTGTTTCAGGCTGAAATTTAAGTGTTTCACTAACTTTTAAGGGAAACTTTAGTGTTAGTGTTAGGTTGTGAATTCCAGCCTTTGAGAAACTAATTTTTTACGATTAAAGTAGAACGTGAATCGTGTATGTATGTGGGGCTAGCTTTTGGAGCGCACGGCAAGCGCCCCCTGCAAATTCAACCTATGATTACAAACAGAAGCTCCTAAAATATCACTCCTCGAACGCAGTAAACTGTCTGATACTTACACTGCCCGGGCACGCCCACTACACGCCAGCAGGACTAATTTATTCCCAGCACTTACATTTGCGTCCGATAGTCCACAAATACATGAAA
Source organism: Trissonchulus sp. WLG1_4 (assembly GCA_030248245.1). Lineage (NCBI taxonomy): Eukaryota > Metazoa > Nematoda > Enoplea > Enoplida > Ironidae > Trissonchulus > Trissonchulus sp. WLG1_4. The sequence goes on along the minus strand of JASANF010020060.1, from coordinate 277 downwards.
AGCAAAAAAACTAGATTTTTTGAAATGTTGAAAAAACTTTTTATATTCGCTATAATTTTAATATACTTGACAATGCAGAACAGGGAATTTCCCGAAAATTTTGCCCCGGCACTAGAGTGAAACGCCTTGGAAACAGAGGGTAGTCATGGTCCTATCTCAAGCCCCTGTGCTTAATTATTGTTCATTTCTACAACTTTTTTTAAGAGAAATAACTTCACTTAGTAGAAAACACAGTACGACATTCATGAGAAACAATAGTATGGATACTCAGTTTTAT
>JASANF010020059.1:0-41327 GCA_030248245.1 Trissonchulus sp. WLG1_4 | reverse complement strand
AGTTAGATGCTTATATGTGCCTTTAGAAGTTATCTACATTGAGTCTCTACTGACTTCTTAAAAATTCTGGATATATTTAAATGTCCCTCTAGAAGCTGCGTTAAACTTCACATAAGTTCAACACACCTCTGGAGTGTGCAGACAATTGAATATGCCAGTCAAAATTGCATTGAGTCTCAAAGAGGTAGTTAAGCTTATTGGATAAGGAACACAACTACACTTCATACAATAAACTTAGGAAAGGTCATCATAAGTACAGTACTAACCAAAATTACTTTCAATAGACTTTGAAGTCAAAGCGGAGTCGGAGTCACTTGATTTCTGTAGTTAAATTGTACATAACTCCATATGTACATTCATTCCAGGATAAAGTGACTCGAGCTTTGACTCCGGAGCCTGTAGCAAAGACTTTCGGTTCGGTGTCACGGTGTAAATTTTCCCCCTGTGCATTTTCCCCCCGCAAAAATTACCCCGGTGCAAATTTTCCGGGGGAACATTTACACCGGGCCCCCTTTTCCGGGGGAAAAATTTACACCGGGTGAAAATTTACACCGTGACATCGGTACTGTATATAATGCATATAAAATGTCAACAAACAGATCAAAGGCGAGTTTAATGAGGTATAAAAAGTCCTGAGTACAATTCATTTTATAATCTCAAATCGCATAGTAAATGACGCGGAGTCCCAAATGCCGGCTGGATACGTCTGCAACAGACACAAAAAAGGGTATGAGCTGCAAAAACAGCAGACCCACCCCACTTAACAGTGGCACGCAAACTACTCGGCCTTAATCTTTGTGACTTCAAGAGTCATGATCAGTGGCCTTCACCTTGACCTTGAGCCTCCACTAAAGAACCCATCCCATTTCTATCACTGAGATGAATCCCGTAACTGTTGAAAATGTAGAGTCCTGCGAATAAATGTGTAAATTTTTACTAACTGTAAGCTGTAACCGTTTACACGTTTAATACTATTCGTGTAACTGGTGCCAGGGGTGGACGCGGGTCGAAATTTTCGACCCGCGACCAAACCCTATCAGTATTTCAATATTATAAATTTCCGTACCATTAAGACGTAAGTTTTTTTGAATTAATTTTTATGTCTAAATTTATATGAGCACTGATCTTTACTTTTAGGCGCAGGCGATCGGGGTCAATTTGATCCGTCCAAGATCGTAATCACGCCGGCCCCCCCTCTGCATTTGTCCAAGGGGTTTTGCGTTAATGCCAGCATCACACTGAACCCCCCTGTTACTCAGGCTGAAGTAAGTGATGACAAAGACGGTATATATATTGTTTAGTATATACAAAGACGGTATACAAATTGTTTAGTGATCACAGCAGACAATCGAATGGTTTTTTATTGCATTTCTGACTCCAGTGGTTGCGCCAACTTACAAATCTTACAATTGTAACAATTGTAAGTGCAAAATCGGGTGATTCGTTACGGACTCATTATATAATTTCATTACGAATCATCTGATTTTCCACTTACAATTGTTACAATTGTAAGATTTGTAAGTTGGTGCAACGACCCCCTATGGGGTCTTCTACCTACAAGTTCTTACATTTGTAACAGTTGTAAGTGCAAAATCAAGTGGTTCCTTACTAAAATCGAATGATTTTCCTTTGTATGTATTTCTGACCAGTGGCCTGTTGCTGAGTTCTACAAGTCTTAAAATTGTAACAATTGTATGTAGGTGCGCAATCGGTGGTCAGTTGCGAATTTGTTACATATTTATTTCCAACCACCAGATTTTTCAGTTGTCACAATCTGTAGGAGTTGCGAATCTCAACAACAGATCCCAGATTGTTTAGCAAGCCGGATATGCCGATGTCTATCTTTCAGACAAACATCTTCTGATTCAAATAATGTCTTTTTTTAATATCTGCCCATAAGGTGGCCAAGCACAGGGTGGTGCACAAATTCACCTCTTCCTTGTTTTGAAACCATACCAGGCTACAAGTATGGCTCCTATGTAACTAGATAGGTGTGTGAGTGTAACGCATGCTTTTAAATTAAATTTAGGGCAATGTTTGGGGCCTCACATACCAATCCCGAAGGGTGCGAGTACCCCGGTTGAATATTTTATTTTAAATTTATGTGGCTGTTGTTATAATTTGTCTTCATCAACTTTTTTGTTAATATTCTTTTTGGAATGTCTTTTTTTAGATCAACGATGCCACGCTTGTAATTAGCGCCGCATTCCATACAATTTTCGGCAAAATCCACATTTGCAAAAATGGCGACTCCATCCTTCCGGGGACTGACGACAAATGGTGATTAGTATTGATATTAATAGTATTGATATTATTGGTCATGATTTGAAGGCTCCGTACTTATTTATCGATGACATAATCAGTATGAAATATTGGTATAATTACGCTGCACTATAAAAATACAACCTTCAAATTCAAAAAATATGCAAAATAAGTTAATAATAATAAGTTAATAATGAAACAGAGAAGCAAACATTAAGACAGAGACTCGACATTGTGATATTTATCAATATGCTCATTTTTTTACTACTTACATTTGCAGTGTTTGTTTTTGTTTTTCCGATTTATATTTACTAATTGTGTTATTTTGTAATTTATTTTTAGCACTGAAAATCTCTGCACCGCAATCAACGACCCGAAGATGTGCAGCAGTTTTGTGGGCAAAACAACGATCGTTGAAAACGTCTGTTTCGGACCAATCAAAGACATCGGCTGGATTTCTAATTTCGTTCACTCGGTACGCGTGCTTGAGATGAAAAAATTGGTTTGTCTTTTGTTGTAGACCCACGGACTGAGGAAGAAGTTTTTGTTCACAAAGTGCGTAAATCTTTGTCAGTAAGCATTAGTGCGTAAGCATTAGTCTGTAAGGCACTATCTACATCAGTTTTAGATAAAATTTACTATGCAATAGTTCATCTCTAATCTTAGCTCGTATAACCTGTGAAACCTGTGTCTAATTTGTGCTAGTCAAGTATGATAATGAACTAAGTTGTGTAAATGTTTCAGGGCAAATTTGATCTGCGAGCAAGCATCGCAACGAGTGATCGAAAGACCGAATTCGGATGCGCTGACGTTGAAGATATACAAATTGATATTAAATGAACTAGAAATTGATTATTCCTCAGCGATTTTTCAAATGGACTTCTGTCATTTTTCTGACTGAAAGTTTCTCTGTAATATAATTAATGCATTTTGTCAAGATTATTTTGTATATTGAATACAATACATACGTGATGTCTAGTAGTAAACCAAATTAATTTACGATTTGTTGTGTTCTGTGGAATCTTAGTTTGTTTGGTGTTTTTCATTCTGGTGGATAATTTTAATTCTGTTGTGTCTGACATAGTGACATGACATTCCATGTCAGACAAGAGCATTCTCCTGTCTGCCGAGACAATGTCATTCTCCCTGGTGATTAGGGCAAAAAAGTTAGACCATTGTCATTTAAGGTAGCGCTCAGCAACAAAACTCATGTTTGGTGCTCAGCTCATGCAATAAATGGCAATACCACTTTAATTGTATATCATAGAGACATCAAAAAAAACCTATTTGCAATACAGTTCAGCACTTTTATCTAAATGTGTCAAATTTTATGACCATGTCAAATTTCCTATTCACACTAATTTTGTTTTTGACCTAGCTCAGGGAAACTTCAACCGATTTTGATGATATTGGTATCAATAGAAAGCTCTCTCAAAAATCTAAGACGTGATTGATCTTCGATTTTTCATTTTTATTTGTGATTTTGCAAAAAATCGATTTTTCAAAAATCAGTCGTGTTTGAGCGACTACAAAAAGTGCTGCGGGCCAAAATTTGAAAATCGAAAAACTTTCACGTCTGCATTTATATTCTCTCTTTCATTGTGCAAATTTTCATCTCAGTCGCAAACGGCAGCTGGGACCCAGGTCCAAAAAAAGTAGTCGATTTCGATACGCAAAAATGTAAGGTTTGCCCACACGTTTCACTTTTCAAAAAATTAGACCTTTCCTAGAACTGCACATTTCCGTTGAAAAAGTTACAAAAAGCCATACTCAATTTTTTAAGAAATTAAATCAAATATTTGACATTTTCGAAGATTTATCAGCTTTGTAGGTTTTTCATTTTGGATTTGCTATTTTCACGGCTAATTAACTCAGCAAAACTTCAACGTATTCTTAAGTTTAATACATCAATTTAAAGCTAAGAAACTGCATATTTCAATGATATGAGTAATCATTTTATATGGAAACAAAAATTTTTTTGCTACGGCTACAAATTTGTCCAAAAAATTAAAAAAATTTTTTTTATCACAATATGCACATCAAATGAAAGCTATTTTCATTTTGAACAACTTTTCTTCAAGACATTATGGTCAAAAATGTCGCTGAAAAAAATTAAACGCCAAAGTCGGTTCCCCTGAGCGCCACCTTAAGTTAAAGTTAAAGTAAGGCTATGGCTTCAATTTAAGTTATAGTTACAGTTAAAGTAAGGCTCCGGTGCCAATTTAAGTTAAAGTTAAAGTAAGCCCAAAAGCAATGACTTATATAAAACTTTTTTTAATAACTTTAATGTTAAAGTTAAAGTAAGGGTGTTTTAATTTAAGTAAAGTTACAGTTAAAGTAAGACCTTTAACGTTTTTGTAGGGTTAAAGTATGACCCCTAACTTTTTTAATTTTAGTTAAAGCTAAAGTTTAGGTAACTTTTTTGCCTTAATGTTCATAGCTATTAAACGGTTATATTGCATATGTACTCCTGATATTGCCTAGTACCATTAACCAAAGTATCACCATTCGAGAATTTTGACAGTGTCAGGGTATTTTGTCCGTGGTATGTGGGTGTCATCATGGCAAAACAATGTTGCGAATCACCAAATGAAGAACACAATATCCCCCAAATGACTGTAGCACAGGGAAACTTCGATAACATCATGGCAATGTGATCCAAAGTTATCATAGACTATAACTCATGTTTTCCACTGCCCCCACGGCACGGTCAGGTCACACAAACATAGCTTAAAAGTTCAGCAGATAAAGCTTAATTATAAAAATACATAATATCGGCTCACTCTTAACCTTAGATTTTTTCTTTATTAAGCACGAATGCTTAATCAATTTTCTAGAATCTAGGTACGTAATGTAATACTACCTAAAAATTTTGTCTGAGAGAGGCAAACATTGACGAATTTGAAGTGATAGTTGAACTATAATAACTGTAAGCTGACGGACTGACCTATAATAACCATAGTAACTTTATCACGTTTAATAATTGCGTGCGTTCAGTGTTAATGTCAATTATCACGATTACTTTTAGGCTCAGAGTTTAAGTGGCTCTGTGGCGCGTGACCTAATTTATTAATCGCTAAAATGTTTAACTATCTGCGATTGAAGACGACCCTACTAGGTAATTTATTAAGCGGGTGCTCTGAATTACAAATTAAACCCAGGTGTCAAATTTTTATCGTTGGAATATAAATCTGAAAGTTTTGTTTTCATGCTTGTTCTACTAACTGCAGTTTCAGATCCGTGGAATATAAAACAAAAACAAAACAAAGACAAAAACGTAGAGACAAAAACTTTACAAAAAACGTCGTCTAAAACGAAGAGCAACGTTCAAAAAGACATGGGTTTGTCCAAAAGGACAAAGCTTCCTTATCAAATGTCAATCGTCTCTATAAAGATGAAGCTTTCACCAAAAAAAAGGAGTACCCAGTACGACAAAGCTTGATTCATTCATTCGTCTTCGATAAAGACGAAGTTTTCTCCAAAAAGACAAAATATCTTCAAAACGCTCAAGAAAGCTGGGTTTTCGTCTAAAATTTGTCTAAAAACGGAAAGGTTCGTCAAAAAGAACAAAACTTCTTTGCAAAAAAATATGACCGTCGTCCAAGATGTTTTCTTCAAAAATGCAATACCTAGGTCATCCGAATGATGATCCGAAGGATCCACTGACTCTTGTAATTTTTTAAAATAGATTTTTTAGGCGTGTGAAAAGAAATTTTGTCCACATAGTTTTAATGTGATTCCGTTTATTTTTAGCTGAAATTGGCGCTGAACTGAATTTTAATGAATTTACCTCAAGAAGTAAGTTTTTGCTCATTATAAATAATTCATAGCAGTCATGTGCCCCAGTGACCTCCTTTTCGTTTTATTTGCCGATCTGAGCATTTATCTGCCTGGCAGGAATCCTAGGGTTGCTTAGATACGATCAAAAGTATTTGTTTTAAAATTGTGACAGTTAGTTATTTTTCGTATGAGATTGCCTGTACTTTTAGCTGACTCTCCATTATTACTTCCCCAGACTGTAGGCCCCGTTCTATCAGAAAAAGAAATTATATAGTTGTGTCACTACAAAACATAGTTAAGGTTGAGATTTGAGAATTGTAGGTATTTGAATTGCTTGTGTTTCGTCTGTTGTGAGTGAGGGAATTCTCATAGAATAGTTTATTCAAGCTACACTGGTATTCTAACCACAGAAGTGGTACAACTAATATCTATACGAATAATATCATACCCATATAGGTGGTAATATAATTCTATTTTAATAATGAGTAATAAGGGCTTCTTGGCTAATTTGAACATCGAATGTCGCACTAGACAAAAGATCTTTACCTTAAAATTCTGAGTAGGCTCATCTTCAAGAAAATTGTTGCAGTTCTTTGAAGTTATCAGACTGTTTTGCGTTGGAACGCCTGGAAAGCGGATGCCGATACATCAGTAACATAGTAGCATCCTTTGCAGAAAACACTAGCATTGTTATCATCGACGCTTCAGAGGAACTTTCAGCTAACTCAATTAAATTAACAAGCTCTTCTGCTGAGTGAGAAGTGGTTACATTGTGAAGTTTGAGTGTCAATATTCCACAGGAAATATTGAACGCGTCCATTATTTTTGGATAAAAGATTTTCAATTCCATCGTGCTGCTCACATTTATTGCTGAGTAGCTCGAAGCATGTCTTAAGAAAAAACTGATAAATTTTTTAGGTCAAAAGCTTATTTCAAAAAATTAAATCAAATTACAGTCGCATTTCAAAAAACTGGTCTCACTGAGATTCGAACTCTGTTCCTTCGATTCAAAGTCATAACCACTACCACTGTACCACTGAGACCACAAGGTCAGACTGTCGTTAACGCTCTTTAAGCTGAGTTTCAACTTCAACAGAAGTGTAGATGAATGTTGACATCGGATAAATGATACTTTTGATATGTTCACGTCAGAGAATAGAAATATAATTTATGTCGAATTATGTTTTATGAGACATGTACGCCTCCATACCATTTTTTATCATCTGCTGTATTAATCATCATCAGCTGTGTGTTTCGTTTAAAAAATCAAAATCAAAACTTGTTTCGTTTCATTAGCTGTGATCGATTTAAGTATATTATGTGCAATTTTTGAACTTTGCATATCAGCCCGGTTGGCTCAGTTAGTAGTGCTGCGTGCATCTACAGAGCATCTGATTAATGATCAGAATGTCGGTGGTTCGATTCCACCTCGGAACTGGATGTTTTGCATTCTTCGGCATTTTCAGAACACGACAGTTCAGCCAAGTTGCATGATATTATGACAGAGCTGAGAGAGGTACCTAGGGTCTGGGTAAAATCCAGCCCCGGCCCCAGCCCCAGCCCCAAGTGGGTAAAACCCAGCCCTAGCCCCAACAGGGTAAAATCCAGCCCCAGCCCCAAATGAATAAAATCCAGCCCCAGCCCCAAATGGGTAAAATCCAGCCCCAGCCCCAACTGGGTAAAATCCAGCCCCAGCCCCAACCAAAGGGGTAAAATCCAACCCCAGCCCCAAATGGGTAAAATCCAACCCCAGCCCCAAATGGGTAAAATCCAGCCCCAGCCCCAACCAAATGGGTAAAGTCCAGCCCCAGCCCCAACTGGGTAAAATCCAGCCCCAGTCTCAACTGGTTCAAGTCCAGCCCCAGCCCCAACTAGGTAATTTCCAGCTCCAACCCTGGCACCAGCCCCAGCCTACGCACAGCCCCAGCCCCGGCTCCCGGTTGGCAAAACCTATCACCGCAATCAAATAGGCAAACCTTTGGTACAACTTCAACTGTTACCGCAAGGCCGAATAACCGTTAGGCCGAAAAGTTTTTGAAGCATAATTGGTCACTAGTAGGAAACTGTAATTTTCTGAAGTCGTACTCAAAATTAAAGCAATGCACTTTATCATACTAATTTACATTTTCAAACATCAAACTTCAATCTCAGTTCTGCACAATTTCAACTATTTTTTTGGCTCTGTTCCGTCGAATTTTATTTGTATAAATTCTACAAGCTTGTCCACCATCTTTCAGTAACATTTTGCATAATTTTTAATCAGTTTTCTGCCAAATTTTAGATAAATTTCAGTAACCTTTATGCAGTCCTTGCAGTTCAATTCCTGCTTTGTTTCGATCGAATTCATATACATGTCTAATGCTAAGTTTTCCTAATAATTTTGAATTTTTCTGTACTTTTCAACAACAACAATAGATACTCCAGAACAAATAATGCATGTATATATGTATGCTTCTAAAATGATTTGGGCCTAAAGGAGATTCGGCCTACATACAGTACTGTGCAAAAACAGTTCCCTATTGCTCGGTGTACGACGAGCTTCATCCGTTGCGAAAAGTGTCTAAGGTTGAAAATTGAAAATTTTTTGTTCGTCACTTTCCGGCCACTGTTCGTCACTTTTGGCGAAGCTTCGTCACTTTTCGCGAAGGATGAAGCTCGTCGTACGCCGACGAACACGGAACTTTTCTACGCACAGTACTGTAGCAGTGACACGACCAGTTAAAGCCCTGTATCATAGGTTCGCCTATTTGAACGCGGTGCTGGGTTTCGCCAACTGGGGCTGGGCCTGGGGCTGGGGGCCTGGGACTGTGCGTGGGCTGGGGCTGGGGCCAGGGCTGGAAATTACCTACATAGTTGGGGCTAGGGCTGGATTTTACCCAGTTGGGGCTGGGGCTGGATTTTACCCAGTTGGGGCTGGGGCTGGATTTTACCCATTTGGGCTGGGGCTGGATTTTACCCAGTTGGGGCTGGGGCTGGGTTTTAGCCAACATGCGGCTGGATTTTACCCACTGTTACATTTGAGGCTGGGGCTGGGTTTTACCCACTTGATGCTGGGGCTGGGGCCGGGGCTGGGGCTGGGGCTGGATTTTACCAACACCCGGTACCTACCCTTCTAGTGTTAATTATTAACACTAGAAATTGGACCTACCCAAAATAACGTAGGAGTTTGAAAATCTGAATATAGTGTATACGCGGCCCCTGAGGGCGCCGCGTAAAAACCTGTTGTGCTGTGGCAGTGGCACCACAGGAAAAAACCGTTAAGAATAATTCATATTTTATCTTGTTTTTGCTTACGAATAGATAGACATCTTTACGACTAGTATTCAAAAACCAGACTACGTAGGTTTGCGCTGTCTTGTTTTCTTACAAGCTTGTTTTTTGCAGGCCCTGACGATGTCGTACGGCCGTCGCCTGCCGCGAATGTTCAAGACGTTTCGGCAGGAAGCGGCGGCCGACCAACAGGAGCTACCCCAGCCTCCCCAAGCCTGCTGTTGTCCGTTCAGTGTTCGCCAAGGGGCGGTGGCGGGGGCTTATATAGGGCTGATCAATTCGGTGGCTCACATGGTGGCCACAGGTTACCTGCTGGTTCAGGTTGAACGTTTTGTAGATCCAGCAAGAGCAACACATCATCCCCTGGAAGAGCCACTATGGCATATGGCGTCCACGATTATGTACATGTACTGTTGGCTGTTTGCTCTTGTCGCTCTAGTAGGAGTACGTCAGTGGCGCAATTTCTTGCTCCTGCCCTTTTCATTGGCCCAGCTAGCTCTACTGATTTATAATGTCGTTTGTCTGCGGTTCTGGGCTAGCGCTTTCGAAAATCGACTTCACGAACTGCAATCTGATTGGTTCACCGCCTTTAGTCATCTCAGCCTGATCGAAATTATCTACGGGGCCGAATCTACCGTAGGACTTTTGGTTCATAGCATTACATTTTGGCTTATGATACAGTATTACGGCTGGCTAAGGCGGATCACTGATGATTGCAAAAGCTCATTGGTAGTTACTGCGCAAATGAGCAATCTAAAACAGAAACTAACCAATCAAAATGTGGCGTTTCTACACTACGATTTGCATGAGGCAGCATAGCACAAATGGTAATGGATTTTTCTTGTCTTTCTTTATCAGTCGTTATTTGTACTTTCTGTCTAGTTAAAAGTTGTCGTAGGCACCACATTCTGGCTGAGCTAACTGGATCATTAAGGATTTTTGAACTATTATTTTTTAATACCTAAGGTAAAAAGGTAATTCGCGAGTAGTCATAGTCATCATTTCGTGAAACCATTCGTGATAATATCAGTTGGCGTTTCCGCAGTCAGGTAGGATGATGATTTTTGACTCATTTCTTTGGAGCGTCAGGGGTTCCACTTCAAGGGTAACTACGTCTGTGGAGAGGGGAAGCCCCTCAGGGAACATTCCTTTCGGACCCTTGGTTTTTAGTGCGAAATAGGAAGAATGTTTCAGCCATTCGATTATTATTAAATTCCCAAGCGAGTATTTAAGATTTATCAAAAGATTAGCACCATGCACGGTTACGTATATGTAAGTTTTTGTGAAATGCCTGATTTTCAAAACTTTTTCGTTACTTTTTTCTAGGCTGGTACCGACTGAAACGAACAGAATTTACAGTTGATGTAGGTATGACAAAAACTGTACTCCTTTTGTGAAAAATTTCTCTTTCTTTAACGCATTAGGATTTGCATTACATGAGCAGAAGTCGAAATTTCGAAAACTTGAAATTTCTGAAAAACCGGAGATTTTTCTAAAATTTCACTTTCCATATTGTTGGTTTTAAATTTTCAAGATTAGTGTGTAACTTTCGCTTTCATAGTAAACAGTCATCAATTTTTAGTAGCACTCTGTACGTGTGGAATGACAGTGCAAATTTGAAGGGGTCTCCTGCTCATTTCAGATTTGGTAGTTCATTCACCATTTTTGGTAAAAATAATTATCTCGGTCCAACCCAAAAAATTACTATTAACTCAGCTTTTTAGTCAAATCCCATCCTTATATGCAACCTTAAAAGCGCCATACCCCCTTTATGAGGTATCGTAACTTAACACCGCACTTCTGTATATGCATGTTTACTGTACACTGATTAGTAACCTACACTACCTGTTAACTGTGCCTGGCAGTACTAGCACAATTATTTACCTCTTTGATAACTCTTAGCGCCGATTCTACTAAAATTGTAACATTTTATCAAAATTTTAGAGGGACGTTGGCGTTGGCAAACTTTTTAAAACTCTAACTTTCGAGCATTTTAGTTATTATTTTACAGCTTAATTTTTAAATAGTATATTTTCCACCAATATGACCCAATATTCCAGTTTCGTTGAATTTTAATTTATTAATTTATCATGTTTATCAATTTTTAAAATATTATGCCCCCTGTTACAGTTTTGTAAGTTTTAAAAATAGAGTAGTGATTGTGAATTGGAAATGGTATTAAAAATGACCTTGGAGTAAACTTGTTCTTGATACCAGAGACTACTCAAAGTCTGTCAAAACTCAAACTAGGGGGCTATAGAAGTAAACCTGTATAAAAAATCACAATTTAAATTGAAATTATTGTATATTGAATATATTTTTTCAGTGTTCTTACCTTCTCTGCAGCTTATTTTATCCTCTTCCAGCGGAGTTAGCCTCCTGAAGCCCCCTCAATTCTCAGTACGGCGTTGTAAAGTAACGTACAGTAGTAATTACGACTATATGTTGTTACTGTTGTAGAAAAAATGGTTATATCTCCGTCGTAACTGCTTGTACCAATCGCGACCCGTCTAGCTATGGTTTTAGTTGTTGTTGTTGTTGAAAAATTTTGTGGCAGCAAGTTTCATACAGATTGCCTCCCGGAATTTTGACTGTCAAGACGGCTGGCTAATTTTCTTCTCGGTGTAACTTGGTGTCAGTTGTGGGCTGAAACTTTCTCACTCTGGGTCACGCTTGCGAAATTCGTCGCGCATCTCCCCTTTGTTTTTGGCGTCTAATATGGGAGCTACATCCGCGGCTGTTTGTAGCTCGGCTGCAAAAATGGGACCAGTAAAGTCCAATTTCCTGGGCAACACTATTGAGGAAAAAACCCGCCGGATTTTGGGCTGGACTTTGACCGGAGAAGCGGGTCTGGGGCGAGCAATTTCCCCGACCGGATCCGGGCAGCGGCGTCCCCGGAAAAGTCGCCCGGTAGCCAGCTACCGTAAGACCATCGGCTCAGAGTCCCACCCCTACAGTATCCCTCCCACGGCCGCCAGTCCCTCAGTTCTGGCTGAGCCAATCAGCGACGCTTGCATGAAGGCTGTGACTCCGCCCCCCTCTCCGATCTACAACCAGAACGGGGTTACGATCACCTCAATGCCGCTGAATAGCCCTTCCTCCCTGGGCCCCCCTCCCCCTTACGCCCAGGCAACCGCCTTGAACAGTCACAGCCCTGGAGTGGACTCTTATTTACCTGTCTCCCCCGTCTCACCCAATACTCCTAATCCTTACCCCTCTGCTTCTAAACTGCCCACTCATGCTATTCAGAAACTGCGAAAAGTCACGCCAAAAGAAGCATTTGAAAAGGTTGGTGTTTGGTATTTTTGGTTAATATTTTTTTGTTGTTTATTGTAATTCGTTAATTTGTAGGACTATATGCAAATGTATTAGAATCATTCTAGGTAGTATTCGCAGTATTCTACTTTTGAGAAAGAAAAATCTTGTCACAGGTCAACAAAAAAGAAGCTTGAGCCTGCACTTTTAGCTCATATTTGTTAGCATGTTAATTATGTAGTTTTTTGTCGCTAAATATCTTCCTATAAAGTTTTTTATATCTACTGTCTAAAAAACCGCACACTAAACGTAAATCTGCATGCTTAAAAATGACTCGGCTGGCTGGATTTTTAAAGCGGGTATTCGGACTAGAATAGCCTTGTTTTGGGTTTTAGATCTTACATATGTAGTAAGCGCAACGATTGAACGTCTGTCAGTTATGCACGATAATGCTATTGCTTAGTCGTTAGTTTATTATGCAAACTCAGTTTGTATTAACAAGCATTTTGTCTGCACCTTCAGAAATAGATTATTTAGCAAGAAAGCTATCCAATCAATTGCCGCATAAGTAAATCTCACGCATTTGTGCTGTTTTAGCTTCTTATTTATTTATTTATGTATGTATTTATCTATTTATTTATTTAGTAGTTGTGTTTTTTAGCTTCGGGAGATGGACCCGAGCCTTGGCTGCTCCGAGAGCACCAGCAACTATCGCGCCCTGATCCAGGCTGTTAGTCACGTGATCGAGCTGGAAACCCGATTGGCTGAACTGAAGGAGGAGACCAAAACACTGAACCAGTTCCTGGCGAACAGACATGCCGGAGACTCACACCCCTCCCCGCCACAGGTCAGCTGACATCTTGACCTTTGACCTGAGCTGGGTTGGTGGCCAGCCCTCAACGCGTCCATCGTTAGGGGCCGATTCTCACTTGGCAGAAATAATAAATATGTAACAAGCAAATAAGGCCTTATTTTATAATTATCTGCTACATTAGAGATAGATATAAAGCATTAGAACGTTGAGATTTAAGTGTCTTACTGGCTGGTTTATTAGTTGAGCTCATTTCTTACTTCTGCTTTTCAATTCTTGTTTCCAATTACATAAGTTCCTAGTGCTTATTTCATATTTCTATCTTTTGAGAACCGGGTTTGCTCTTATTCAAAACTACATTTGTCTTTTCTTGAACTTTTCCTGTATTAGGCCTGTCAAGCCACTAAATCTGAAGTATAGTTCAAATTTGGGTTTTATTCTTAAGGAATTATTCAATAAACCAGTGCACAAAACAAGTCATAGGTGCAATTATTGCGGAATTTAGTTTCTAAATTTTCTATTGAAAATCTGCCAGTTAGATCTATTCAGTTTTTTTTTGCAGTAGTTGATCAAAGTTTTTACTTCAGGATAAACGAACAAGTATTGTAGCAGACCTTTCAATTGTCCAAAATTTTTTCATTATAAATTTTTGAACAATTTTTTCTTCATTCCCGACATTTGCCCTCAGTGCCAGGCAATGTCGGTCAACTTTACAGTCGTGAGTGAAAAACTGCCTAATTTTGAACAACTTTTTTGACATCAACTTTTATCAAATTCACAGATTGAATATGTTTTAAAACTAGTTTTTGATGACATTTTTTTGCATGGGATGCGGCAAAAAAATTTTGATTGTCTGGGTCTGACTGGCATCGTCTGGCACTTGATGGGAACAAAAAGTTACGCAAAAAACATTCCTATTAGGAGACAAAAACAATTCGCACATATTTTTACATTTGCTCATGTAATTGGATTAAAATATACGGATTGAATTCCGTGTAAAGTTAATGATTTTTCAAATATGCAAGCAGGTATATTTTGTTAAAAAACAATATTTAAAAAAAATAATTCATATTTACATGTTAATCAAAAATATTTTATATATTGTGTATGCATTATTTTTGTGGCGCATAGAAGAGGTTTTTCACAGAAATTTTTTTCCATTTACGATTGCCAACGTATGCAATTTAGGCAATTTCACTTTTCTATCAAATTCCAAGAAGTACTAGAGCTAGTTTCCTCAATTTATGCATACATTCAAAAAAATGTTACTTTTGTACATTTTACAGCTTGTAACTTTACAACCTGTAACTTGTTACTTTTAAGGTAGGTAAGTATCCTAAACGGTCCGTTTAAGATAGTTAGGACAATTAACTACTACATTTCAAAAAAACCACTGTCGCTTGATAAGCAGCAGATGTTTAAGGTAGCAATTTAAAGTTTTTACTTGAACGAATATTGTGGCTTTCGTGCCGTTTGGTACCACAGCGTTCATCAAGGTTAATTGCCACCCTGTAAAATCAGATAAATTGTTGCAAATTTTCAGCAAAAAGGTTTGCAATTTTTCGCTGAAAATGAACAATTTATTAATTGCAACGACAGTTTAAGATAAATACCATTAGTACTGTTTGATGGACTAGAAAATTATAATTCGCGTATTTAGTGAACATCTGTTTGAAAAGGGTTTCTTGTGGGTTTTTTCTTTTTAACAAATTGACTCAAGTTTAAGAATGATCAAATTTCAACTTCGTGAAATTCCAACTGACTAGATTTTGATAAATGACCGTATCTAATTTGATAAAAAAATCACAGTTTGTTTATTCTTGTTTCAGCCATCCCCCTATGCGGTCGGTGAAAGTCCCTGGGAGAATCACGTGCCGGACGATTTGTTGAACATCGATGTCTCCGCATTCAAGAGCCTGGTTTGCACTCGATCGATGCCAAATAGCTCCCCCAGCCCCTCGACTGGCGCCCCGACACCCCCCGGTTCGAATCTCAGCGAGGGCAGTGACGTTTTTCCCCAGCTTCCAGCCACACACTCGCGTGGACTAAACCCCCTGTCTGTGGACACTGCTTTGGTTCAAGCTTGGTGATGTAGCAACTTATTTGGAAATTAATTGAGTAAATTTAGTCACTTAAATTGCATTTTTTTTCAAATTGTGGAATGGAATAAGCCTTGCGAGACTGAAAACAGTTTGTGTGAACGAAATATTTTGGTAAGGATAAAAAAAGATGAAAAATTGAACGTCATTGAGAGTATTATTTTATGACAGCTTGTGACATGATTATGGTACATTCCATCTTCTAGTGTTATATTATTGTTATTTAGTATATATATTTTTTTCCATTGTACATAAAAAATATAATTTTATAAGAATTTTAACACTGCTTGTTATGATTGTTGTTTTTACTGTGATTATTCTGAGCCTGCACTTTTGGTTATTGATTTATGTTATTAAGAGTACATAATAGGATTTTGTACTTGTATAGAATTATCATATTATGTACTCTTGATGTTATGTAAATTTATTTATTAGCGGATCAGGTTAAATTTTTTGTCATGTATTTTTTGTCAAGCAGCCAATTTTTTGTCATGTCTCGAATTTTTAAAAAAGGTTAGTCAGTATGAAACATTATTTGTGTAGATTTACCCTGATCAGCTAAAATGATTAGCAGTAGCAATGTAATTTTTTCGCAAAAAGGTGAATCAAAAAACAATTTATTGGATCGATGGCTAACGGACTATTGTCGCTTGCTGAAATTCGAAAACTAACTAGTATATTAACAGGATACGTTTTTAATAATCATTTGCAACATGTTCAGACTTTTGCCATATTTTAATCTTCAATCTAATTTGGAAAATCTGATTTAATTTAGAACAAGTTAGTGACTTGAATTTACCTGAGGTCTATCTATGTATTTGACTGCTATTAAATATTTCACTAAAATGATTGACTTGTGCTGAATTTTTTTAAGTTTTACATATCGTAGCCTATGTAAATTGTCGTCTGAACAGGGTAACTTTTGTAAAAATTATTTTGTCGTGCCAAAATATTTTTTGTCAAGAAAATGTTGTCAAGTTTTCGTTTAGTTGTAAAAGTGTTTTTAATTGTTTTTTTTCTATTAAGTTGATTATTTTAGCTTTCTCTAATTTTTTTACTTAACTTTTTATTATCGATATTTGACGCATTGCCATTTCAGTTGTACTTACAATTTGTGACAACTTTTTCTGGATTTTGTTTTCGAAAATGTTTTTCGTAAATTTGTATAAACACAGTACGTGTGAATAACAGATTTTTTTGTGCACATTCCACTAATTAGCTCATTTACCCGGTATAGTTTTGTTTTGTATTTCAATGTAATTTTTTATTACTTGTACCAAAAGTGCAAAATATCATGTACTTTGGCTTATAAATAATCTTAAATAACAGTACCTTTAACAGTGTCTCATTTTATTGAAGATAGAATTTTTATCAAATACCAAAGCTTGCGAAAGAATGTCTCAGTCTTCGTAGGTACATAAAGTGAGACTGTTGGGTACTGTTGTTTAATTTTATATAATCTCAGTTGGCTACAACCCAAAGACGGGTGTAAAGTTATCATGCACGTCATTGTATCGCTTGACAAAGGCTATGTTTTTGTCAGATAATGTTGACCATATTATAATCATTCTGCAGAAACGGCGAATAATTCAGGTTCGAATACTAGAGGCTGACCGTAAATTGCTTAACCTTGAGACAAAACAGGTGGCGCGATTTTGGTGACTACTGGATGTACTTTTGATGGTCACAATTTGTTCGTTTTGTAAGGAAATCGCTTGTTTCTTTTTGTCTCAGGGTCCAGCATTTTTGGTCAGACTATAGCATTCAGTCAGATTATCGAAACTTCACAAATAACGTTAAAGTTAGTTTTTTGATGACAAGTAGTGTGTTGAGGTCAACAGCTAAGTCCGATTTGGCTTTTATTCAAGTAATTATATTGTTATGATTAAAATACTCAAGATTTGTAGATAATTTTATAATAAAAAGAGGAGATACAATTGACAAGCATTTCTGCTAAAATTTTCCCATAAAAACATACATTTCCACACATATTTTCGTTACTTTCGATTTTCAAGTTTTGTAGTTTGTGTATAATACCTTAAACATACCTATGTACATTAAAAGTATGTTATTCGCGTAACATATACTTATGAAACGATTGATTAAAGAAATATTCACTGCACATTTGTGGCTTACTTTTAATTTTATCATCATTAGGTATAGTTGCACATACATACATAGATTGGTACCTGAAAGGTCGATTCATAAGTTTGAACAGACACCGTGACACATGGACAAATGACTTAAAACTGAGGCCCTTTTTTTACCGGATTAAAGGGTTAATTTTAATCCGACTAAACGGTTTAAAAATTATGCTAAAAAATGTTAAGTCCGTTTAATCCTGTAGTAGTATAGGAACCGTTTCGGACTAAACTTTGGCCGATGATTTACTTTAACTCGTTCAGTCCGTTTAGTTCAATATGTCACTCCTAAACCTTAGGCTAACATATGTCCAGTCCCTTTAATCCGGTAAAGAAATGGGCCCTAGGACATGGACAAACGAAGGTCACGTATTTTCGTCCTTTTTTCTGGCGTGCCTCATGTCCGTTTTCCGGTTATCCCGTAAAAAAATGCGAGTCGATCCTGAAACGTTCTCCCAGCGTGTTCAAGACTGACTCTGACACGGGTTTCTCTGTTAATTCAGTCAAATGTGTATCTGTTAACAATTACCGAAATATATAGGTAGTTTTTGCTGCCGTGATCAACCGTTATTGAAACAGTCAGAAAATTCAATCAAAATAAATCTAGTTCAATTTGAAGATAGATGCAGTTAATAAATCAACACTTTAGAGCCTACATAAAATCAATTGTGCACAATTGTGAGACCAAAATTAAATAAAAAAGTGGTAAGGTAGTATAACCGTGTCAGAGTGCAATCTATTGTGTGCCCGAACCCGAATCGGTAGTGCTGCTGGAACATTTGGCAAGCCGCTCTGGTTCAGAGCTAAATTTGCACATTATACTTTCAGCAATGTCTTTGATATTTCCTCCAACGAAATGGCTTTCGGGACTCTGCTTAAAGCCTCTGCGCAAGCTAATGGCAGTTTCCAAACTGTCACTCTCTTCAGAACTTTCGCTCAAATTTGTTTCTGTTTTTATGTCGACTGACATCGAGCTCTCTGTACCGGCGAATGAAGGGTTAGATGATATTCTGGTCAGACTTCTTTTCGTAGATTGCTTTCGTCGTCGTAGATTGGTTCTTGACAGTTTCGACTGGACTCCGAAATTTGTGGCACTTTTGTGGGCCCGAAGAATAGCTACTGGTGCTTTCACAACTTTTCGGTTCTGAAGAATGCCGCCAGATTCTGCCGGACTTTTTTGGCTTTCATGAGCGCTGGAAACAGTTAGTGGACTTTTTTTCCTCTGCAAAGCGACGGCCGATTCAGCAGGACTTTTTAGGTTTCCAAAACTGCTGGAAGCACCTTCGGCACTTTTGTTCCTCGGCAGTGGTTCCAAAGCAGTGGTCGAATCAGCCGGCCTTAATGGGCTCTGACCGACCGATTTCAATTTAGGCGTACTCGACGAAGCTTTGGCTCCGGGCAACGTCTGACACGACTGAAATTTTTGAATCGATGGCGAAGTGCCGAGCTTTTTTTCCGTCGGTGAGAAATTACCGGATGAGATTGAGCGGCCCAAGTTGATAGTAGACCGATTTTTCTTCCGGCTCAACTTTCCTGAGGCTTGGCTTCGCTTTCCTGAAAAATTGGCTCCCATCTGTAATCAGGCGAACTCTACTAGCAGCTGATCAAAACATCGGCAAAACTTTCAGTTGAGTAAAAAAACTCAGCTGTGGTATACAAACTTAGGTTGTTTTAAAACTGATTTACAGTATAGTTGCATAATATGTTGAATATATATGCATATATCAATCTTGTAGTGGATGATATCTCTGTCTGTATTTTCTTAATTACTGGAAAAGCGACGGACTTAGTGAACCTACAGTACCGACAAATCCTGGCTACAGACTCCCAAGTCAACGCGGACTCAGAGTCACTTGGATCCTTTCCTTCAGGAGTCTGTAGCAATTAAAGGGGTATTAATTGCGTTTTTAGGTGTTTTTTGGAAAACTATATCTCAGCGTTTACAAACTCGAATCGCAAGCGGTCTTTTGCATAATCGTATTTTTTGCCTAAAATTGTGCTGTGTATTGAAAGTCGACCGTTGGTCTTCTTATTAGGACAAGCGTTTAAAATTTGGTCTTTTTCAAGATTCAAGTTTTTCTACAAAAAGTTTGCGCCACAGCTCTGAATCACACGATTACCTGTTCGGGCTGAAAGTTTGCAAGGTTTTTGACACGTCTAACTCTAAAATCCCCAGGCATGTCATCAACTTTTTCAATAATACAAATATACAAATACTGAGAAAATAGCTTACAAACGAAGGACCCGAAAATTTACCGTGTTTTCTTAAAGCCATCTAAAAATGCACACAAGTGAAATTTCGAAAAAAGTGAGAGACATGTGGGGATTTTGACCTTTACAGTACTGTGCCGAAAATTCGTGCTCAGGCGTCATTTGTTACTTAGTTCTGTGGGCGCAAAAATTACATGGAAATCACAAAAACCTCGAAAACGCAACTATCACCTTAAGGCCCGGTTCACACAGACGTACTTTTTACTTTTTACTTTTTACTTTTGGGCCAAAAGTAAAAGTTTCGGTTCATACAGAACGTACTTTTTACTTTTTACTTTTTACTTTTGGCCAAAAGTAAAAGTAGAAACGCGTTCTACTTTTTACTTTTTACTTTTGCAATCTAGCCAATCAAAATGCTCTGAGACAAGCTCCGCCTATTGAGCTTCATTATTATTGGTTAGATTTGCATTGTGACAGACAAGTGCACCAAAGCCAGCCAATTGAATGCGATCTTCCTTAAGTAAAAAGTAAGCCTGTGTGAACACTTTTGCAAAAGTAAAAAGTATAAAGTCAAAAGTAAAAAGTATAAAGTAAAAAGGAAAAAGTAAAAAGTAAGTCTGTGTGAACCGGGCCTAAGCAGCTTCATTCCGCCAAGCTGTAATGACTTCTTGGTACTCAATCACTCCAACGTTTTACGTGGAGGCTGCAGCTTGTACCATAATCTGTTTCAGGTATATTTTTAAATTCTTGGTAGAAGATTCCTGTAAGTTTAGATAAAAAACATTTTGCTTTGACAAACAATATGCTAGATAATTGAGCCTGTTCGTTTGTTTATTTTGACTCATGCTATAAATGACGTCAAAAGCTCTCTGTTCGCGAAACTAAATAAAGATAAACTTATTTGATATATTTGATTTTGCAAGTTTTATCAGAAATCTTAAGAATGAACTTTGAAATCGGTTTTTCTAAGTTTTGGCAGTTGAAAAACAAGTAGGGAGGGGAAGAGAGTCAAATCAAGATGCTGAGTAAAATTTAAAGGGTAACAGATGCATAACTAAAAATAGTCAAATTTGCGAAGTCAAGCTGTAAACATACGCAACAGTATTATTTTTATTGAACACTTGAAAGTTTTTGTACTATACTCAACCTAAAATGCACTTATTTTAAAGTTTGCTCTCACGATAACGTCACTACGCTATTTACCTACATTTTTTACTAAAAGTGAGCAACAGAGTCATTTCCGATAAACCGTCACTGTCAATATTTGAGAACACGCAGTATATAAAGTGAAAACTTTAGTTAAGTTTCAGTATACAACGATCAATTTATATGACCACGGCTTATGCCATCCTACTTGAACCACGTTAAATTTGAGCCAATTATTTGAGTATATGTATTACCTTTCAGTTCATTTGCGAGACTTGTTGAATTAACATAGTGTACAACTGTTTTACCTGACTTTCGACTAGCGGCTAGCGAGTAGTGACTTCATATTTTTTTAAAATGATTTCGAAATCGTCTAGGCAGGACAATATCATTATTTGCTTAAAACTACTCGCATTCGCACATTTGGTCAGGTTAACCTACTGGACCCACAGTCAACTATAATTAATTCAAGCTTGTTCATTTGTTCGTTTGTAATTTCGTACGCCAAGTTAACCTGACAAGGACTGACTGGCCGTCTGCTTAAGGCCGGTTCATACTCGTTCTTAGCCTGGTCCCTATCAGTTTTCCTTAAAATATTTCAAATAAATATGCCAAAATATAACTATGTAACTATGTAGAAACAAATTTGGAAATGCAGACTAAAGCAATACATGCTTTGAAACCGTATTTTAAATCTAACAAAAGCCATATTTTCGGTTGTCGATTTAAAGATGTCAAAACAAGAAAATGTGACAAAAAATTTTTTGCAAAAAGCTGCTATTAAGGAACTGTATGTCGGAATTATCGAAAAACAAATGTAAAAGCTATAGTGCCAGTTATTATATGGTTTATTATCTAGATTATTATACTATTTAATAACAAGTCTAGTGCGTCTAGTTAGACTAGTTCGACAACATACACAAATTTTATGGCATTTGGATGTTAATCTTATTGATTTTGAAAAAAATTTAGTTAAAATTTACATGTAAAGAGATTTGATCCAACATGGGCTGATTATGGTTAGTCACGAATGGTCAAGGTTAAAAGACGTCTAGCGGACGATATGAATGACGTACAAACATGACACTGACATCAATCGTCTTGATTTAAGAATCGCTTTCAAATGAGGGGTCACATGACCATGTCACGTGAGCGTACCCTGAGATTTATATTTCGGGGTAACCTGAAGCGCTATGTAGTCATGTGACCCCTCTTTTGATAGCCCTTCACGCCAGCAATCCAATGGTGCTGTTCGTTTGTCTGTCCGGGTTTTTGAAGGCCAGTTATGACGCCGAAAAGGATACCAGGAAAAAGAACACATTTCGTAATTTAGTAATTACGATTTAATTATGATAAAAGTATTCTATGGTGGGAAAAACTGAAAGTCCCCATAACTTTTGTTATGGGGGTCGCAGCCACTTGGAAATTTCACCATTTGATTGGTGACAAGCAGCGCTTTAAAATGAGGGGTCACATGATCCGCTTACGGCAAGTTGACGTAGTACTGACCTTGGCGCCCGGACAAAAACCACTGTAACTTGGTTTATGCTGTTTGATCAGCCATATGACTAATAGTTTTCTAAATTAATATGCTATAAAATTATAATTATTATTATATAGAAGTCTAGTGCGTCTAGTTTAGACTAGTTCGACCATGTCGTATATATCTAAGTTAAGTCTATGTATATTACTTTACTTCAAAAATGACCAAAGATTTTTAAAATTTTGCCTAAATTTAATTGTTTTGGGATTTGATCACCCATGGTGTGATCTGTAGTACAATCAGCCACTTTTATGAAATTTTTCAGGGGCCATAACTTTTCATACGGAAGTGGGAGAATAATAATTTTAACGTCATTTGAGAGGAAATTGTTAGAGCTTTCAAATGGTGGGTGACATGGCCTTTAACTTGACGTTAAGCTTGCGTCATAATTTAGAATTCGAAATTTAAACGTTTAAACGTGAATGGTATACGTCAAGTAAGGTATCATTCGAAAGCGCCTACTGTTCTGAGTTGAAAGGTGTCAATTTTATGTTTTTACGTTAACGTTGAGGCAAGTTATGACGGTCTGAATATTTGAGAATTAAAATGACACTATAGTATCATCTTACATTCGTCGTAGCAGATGTTCGACCCCGAAAATGTCAGTATGAAAATTTCTTATTTTTTTCAAACCGGTTTAGCGGTTAAACGGTTTCCTTTACGAACTGACTTTGAATAGAAAAATTTTTGGCCACGCTGTCGGCTATATGATAACGTAAAAATGACGTTTCTGCGTTGAGCCGATCCTGAGTTATTATCGTAATTATTTTTTATATTTTAGTATAGTAAGGTAATCATTGCAAAATTGTTTCACTTGCGAAATGGATGTATGAACCTGAGATACATCGATATGTTTCAAGTACCTACAAAATTAAAAATTTTCTGTTCTTGTTTCAGAAAATGTCACCAAAAATTGCGTTTATAGTAGCACTTTGTCTTGCTACCAGCGAAGCACAATCAAACCGATCTCGAGATCGAGTCGTCTCGACTGATTGCCAGTCGGTTTTGGTGCAATACGGGCTGACTGGTCGATTTCCAGGCGCCGTGGCCCATGGCATTCACTCGATGAGTTTGGAAAGCCTAAGGCAGTTTAAGCAAGACGTGGATGCAACCAATTCCGTTCCTGTGGTCAACCCAGACCTGCTGTCCAATGAACCGGTTTTGTTCAGCGCTCCGTCTGTGCTGAACGGCCCTAGTTTCCAGACACCTGGTCAGTTGTAGTGGTTGTAGTGGTCGTAGTAACCATAAAAGCTAATGTCTGAGCAGAAATTTGTGAACCCTGAGACAAAACAGGTGCTTATTGAGACTACTTGCTGTACTTTTGATGCTTGCAATTCGTTTTTTTGTTATAAAATAGCGTGTTTTCTTTGTCTTGGGTTCCAGCATTTTTTGGTCAGACTTTAGTTTTATTTTATGTTATCCGCATTTATATGAATGTACGACTTTTTCAACGATAGAATTTACGTATGACGTCACCTTGCGGTTACGGACATATCAAGATTTCGGAAGAACTTCTATTTTTGCAGATTAAAATTATATGTCACTATAACTATTAATTAGGCAACAAGACTCGTCGGTTTTTAAACTTTTCTTCAACCTGGTTGAAATGGTCAAGGACAAAGGTCCTCTACTGGACTTACTGTGTTGTACTGGTTAGAGGGTAAGTGGCGATAGGATTGTTTTGTACAACTACTATGAACTATGAAGCTAGTCACGGAATATATCATGTTTTAAGCGTCTCAAGCACCTATTTTTGCTTTTTTAGGAATGAAAGCAGCAGACGCGGTTCTGAGTCACATGGACGATCCAAACTACGACGTGCGTGGCTACACCACCCTGGAAAGATTGGTCCACGCGCTACACATGCAGGAGGTATGGGTGGCAGCCCTGCCGCACTACCAGGCTTACTTGCAGCACCGTCCTGCCCCCGACCTTTGCCGCTGCGTGAAAGACGTAGAGCACAACGGTATCCTGAAAATGCTGCGTTTTATTGCGCTGAAATTGCGCGAACCTCGCTTGATGTACGGAAAGCATATCAAGTTGCAAAACGGCACTGCTCGCTGGGACGGCAATATTTATCATTACGCCTTTTTCCCTCTGGCTAACAAGCCCCTAACCTTTCCGGAACCCAGTGAATCTATCCCGACCCTGGCCGACGAAGAGGCTTGGCAAAAATGGAAGAAAATCATGCTTGGCATGCAAAGCGCGGATGACAAGGACTTGGCTTTGTTTCTGTACTGCGCCTTGAATGAATAAGACTGGAATCACAGTTGTGACTTTGCTGACAACACAAGTGAAGCATTGCAAGATGTTTTCATTAAACTGGTAAAATATGACGTATCAATTGTTTAAATATTGCATAACAATTATGCTACGCTGCACGTTATCATGCATAGATAAGCACCCTGCACGTCTTCTGTAGTTTTGTCTACGCTGATGAAAGGCAGAAAAGTGTGTGAGTATGAGGATGTTTGTCAACATGAAATAAAAAAGAATGCTTATAAAACATTTAAAATACCGTCGATTGCACATTTTTTATTCCTTAATCTTGTGGTAAGTAGTCTTAGCCGCACTTGGATCCCGAATATAAGTTAATCAACAGTTAGTATTCTGCCTAGAAGCTCAAGGTAGTAAGATCGGCTAATCCTCACCATGTTACTTGCTGCTACCTTTTGCTGCCTTATCTCCTATATTACTTGACATCTGTAATATTGCTCGCTATTTGTTTATATTTCTGAGACTAAACTGATGTGAATATGTATATGTGATTGATGAATTGATGTGATTAATTTTTTATTTAATTCATAATCATAATAACATGCTTTTAATTAGTAGTTACCCCTTTGTTATTGTCAACAATAAAAGGTAATCAAGCGTGTTTCTCAAAGGTAAAATTTATATACATAATATATACTAAGGCTCTCACATCACTAGATCCGGCCATCAGGGGTAGAAGCGCGTCAAGCCCGACCCAAACCGTACTGTAAAACGTCGACTTACAAACCAACTTTGACCCGCGCTTCCAAAATACCGTATGATAGATCCTTTTTTAGCCAATGCCCAAGTGTTTCTCAAGTATGTAACTGTACAGTACTACAGTGTAGGTACATATTTACATAAAACATGTACCTTGTTTACAACTTCATCTACTTAAGCTAAATACATCTATGTAATGTATTTGAGCAATATGGAAATTAGTTGTGGTTTCTCGGTTTAGAAAAAATTTGTCTGTATGTGTATATGTATGTATGTAATAAGTACTGCGGTAATTCTTCCGTATACGCACACCCTGCACTGAGTGATAGTGAGTGAGTATGCATCATCTTCCGTATAGGAACACCCACTTTAAACTCAGGCTGGAAATTTAGTTTAAACTAAATTTGCGTCTAGCCCAAAATGCATCATATTCCGTATACGCACACCCCTTGTTTTTTCCACTAAGCTTAAAGGTGGTATTTCTTGTTAATTGTTCTTGGTATTGGCGCCAGTAATTAAACAACTTCAATAATGGTAAGATCGCGTTGGGCCATTGCGAAAAGTTGAATGAAATGAACAGTGTGCCTACTTTTATACACATTTTTGGCGGGTAGGTCCTAGGGCAAAAAAGTTAAACTCTAACTAAAATTAAAAAAGTTAGGGGTCATACTTTGACTTTAAACTACAAAAAAGTTAGAGGTCTTACTTTGACTGTAACTTTACTTAAATTAAAACACCCTTACTTTAACTTTAACATTACAGTTATTTAAAAAAAGTTACATTAAAAGTAATTGATTTTGGGCTTACTTTAACTTTAACTTAAATGAACGCCGGAACCTTACTTTAACTGTAACTTTAACTGAAACTGAAGCCCTGGAATTACTTTAACTTTAATGGAAATGGTCTAACTTTTTTGCCCTAGGTCCATCGTGGTGGGTCCTTAGGTTTTGGCACCATTTATGGCTATTCATTCATTTTTTGGCCATTCATGTTCGGACACCAGTTTAATTGGGTACAGGCGCCAATACCAAGAACAATTAACAAGAAATACCACCTTTAAACTTAGTGGAAACAAGGGGTGTGCGTATACGGAATATGATGCATTTTGGGCTAGACGCGAATTTAGTTTAAACTAAATTTCCAGCCTGAGTTTAAAGTGGGTGTTCCTATACGGAAGATGATGCATACTCACTCACTCTCACTCAGTGCAGGGTGTGCGTATACGGAAGAATACCAAGTACTGCTAAGTCAAGCTCCGATTAGATTCGACTAAAATCATTGCTCTTAT
This sequence comes from Trissonchulus sp. WLG1_4, assembly GCA_030248245.1. NCBI lineage: Eukaryota > Metazoa > Nematoda > Enoplea > Enoplida > Ironidae > Trissonchulus > Trissonchulus sp. WLG1_4. Next base: position 14,545 of record JASANF010020059.1, on the reverse strand, counting down.
AAAGGACAGTCTGATACGTATCTCGTTTTAATCCAACAAATCTGCGGTTCGTTGACTACAAATGAGGTCCCTTCCCACACGAACACACCAGGTTTTCTGATTACACTATAGTAATATGAATAGACTCTGTAACGAACGAACTAACTCTCAAGTGACATCATACATGTGAACACTGAACAGAACACGTTTTGTCAAAAAGCCTGAAAATAAGACAGACAAAATGGGGTTATATCCCGAAGAACCTAAACCAGAAAGCAGGTTCGTCGTATCCGCCTATATGACGGTATGTACAATATGTCGATATGTGACAGCTAATTCCGCGATTCGATTCGCAACTAGATAGAGCTACTTAAGAAACCGCACTGAATAGGAGGATTGAAAATAGTCATTTCTCATCTCTATTGTTTCTCAAGAATATAGCCAACAGAAGGGAATAATTGTATTTATTATAAGCAGCTTCAACTTTCCAATACTGCATTTTTAGTCGTCTATTTCAAGCTCTTGAGTTGACTTTAAATTATGTTTAGCAAGAGTCAAATTACTGTTTATAGAGGCGTTTCAGAGTTAAGCTAAAGTTTGGGACTCAACGAAACCAATGGATTTATTTTTGACCTGAGAGATTTTGTTGGTCTATATTTGAATCCACCAGTAAGACTTGTTCACACCTATCTATCCTTGTTCAATCTACCTGTTTACAGGTACAATGATTAGTTCAGCAAATATTTCATTGATCCTATTTTCTTACAAGTCTAGTGCGTCTAGTTTAGACTACTTCGACCATGTCGTATATATCTAAGTTAAGTCTATTTATGTAACATTATTTCAAAAACTAAATTCAATTGTTTTGGGATTTGATCACCCATGGTGTGATATGCAGTACAATCAGCCCCTTGTATGAAATATTTCTGGGGACATAACGTTTGATACGGTAGTGCGGGAATAATAATTTTAACGTCATTTGAGAGGAAATTGTTAGAGCTTTCAAATGATGGGTGACATGGCCTTTAACTTGACGTTAAGCTTGCGTCATAATTTAGAATTCGAAATTTAAACGTTTAAACGTGAATGGTATACCTCAAGTAAGGTATCATTCGAAAGCGCCTACTGTTCTGAGTTGAAAGGTGTCAATTTTATGTTTTTACGTTAACGTTGAGGCAAGTTATGACGGTCTGAATATTTGAGAAATAAATGACACTATAGTATCATCTTACATTCGTCGTGTAGATGTTCGAGCCCAAAAATGTCAGTATGAAAATTTTTTATTTTTTTCAAACCGGTTTAGCGGTTAAACGGTTTCTTTTACGAACTGACTTCGAATAGAAAAATTTTTGGCCACGCTGTCGGCTATCTGATAACATAAAATTGACGTTTCTGCGTTGAGCCGATCCTGAGTTATTATCGTAATTATTTTTGAGCAAGAAAGTTTATATAGTATAGTAAGGTAATATAGTAAGGTAATAAGGTAATTACTAGTGAATGTTTCCCATTGCTTATTTTTTTATTTTTGCCCAGTGGGAACTGGTCCTTATTGATAATACAGTTACAATACTATCAGTGCATTATAAACTACTGTCACTGTAGTACAAATTCAATGTAATTGACCATTGATCGCCGTCAAATCTCAAAATGAACCGAATGGTATTGATATAAAAGGTTTGTTTACTTGCGCTTTAACAAAACCAATTAGCCATGTGGTAATTTCTTCTTCTGTCACAATGAGACACGTCATGAACTGTGCCCTGACGTTCCAAACGTTATGTGGAAATTTCCTATGAAACTTTAACATAAAAAATTTTTCATAAGCACATTTTTTAGTCAAAAACTAACGCTACCACAACCACTTACAACATTCGTTTTATACACCATATGGTAATGTCAACTAAAGTATTTGTCACATGCTAATTTCTTGTAAAAATTACAAATTCATTTTCACCTGAGAAATGTTTTTTATTTCCATATTCCCACAATTTTGACCTGGAATAAGGCTTGTTTTCGTGCTAAAGTCAATTTTCAATGAACGACTGATAAAATTTGTTTCATAATCTATGAACAGCGTAAGTTAGCTTAAATAAGAATACACTTTGGGCCTTTTACTTACTTTTCGTTCTTTACTAAGGTATTTAAGGCCTTTTGGAGTTGCTATTTTGCACTGAATTGTTTCACGCATACTGTATCATAGGCAGACGGCAGAGTGTCTGTTTTAGTCTTCTTTTATAAAACTGAGACAGTTATGTATACTCCTCTTCCATAAGAGTGAGATATCATTATGACTCTTGTTTACACGAGAGCCAAAATCTCTGCTTTAGAGCAGTAAACCCAATCTGTAAAAAATATGTCACCAAGTAATTGAAAAATATTTGATGTTATGACCGGAAAATTTATGCAACTTTTTTCATCGAGTTTGTGTAGCTGCCATTTTATCTGAGATGTCTGCTTAAGAACCGTGTTAATGTTTTCCGCGGCAAATAGAAACTTGATTTTGTGGTCGTTTTTAGGAAGCTTCAAGGTTGTTAAATACGCCTTTTTTTGGAAAAAGAATTTTTTTCGCATTCCTGCGCAAGCTGAAGTTTCACTGCATAACCAAATGAAAGATATATTCAAGTAAAAACGCACCATTTTTGAACTGCTGCTTTAGGTTTATATTTTTTGGTGAAAATGACGAAAGTCAAATTGACAAAAAGTCTTAATTTATATTTGTTATGCAGAAGTGTAGTAAAACATGTCTTGAAAGAAAAACGGGACCCTAGTTTCAAAAGAAAGAAAGAAATGGAGGTGCCGGGAATCGAACCTGGGCCGCTCACATCGACGATAAGAATGCTTACCACCACACCACAGCCCCAGGTCTCGTAGGCCCTACTTCTCATTTACAACTCATGATCTCTGAAAAGGTTATTAAGTATTTTTTTGTATGATAGATAAAACTGCAAGTGATGCTGATTAAATGATTAACCTGATTTATCAACTTTGTTAATGCCAGTATTCAGTTAAGTATTCCATTTTTTGTCGAAAACGTCGTGATGTAACGGGTTGTGCGATTGTCTATAAATCAAAGGTAGATTAAATTTGAATGTGTCTACCCCAGTGGCCAGTAGTGTCAGTGTTCGCAGTTGCAATGGGCACGAAATTGATAAATTGTAGTTTGTAGAACAAAAAGTTTGTTCTCTGTGTCTGCCAAAGATGAGATCACTATTTAGAAAATAATTCTGTTAGTGTTTTATTATGACATGCATTTTCATCAAAAAAGTGAAATTTTATCAAAAAAGTTTTAATTAAACACTTAAATATACACAATACATCGATACAAGAAATTGGAGAAACACAACTCAAATACACCCTATAGCTCTCAGAATAGTCTACACAATGTGTGTAATTAAGTATCGTCTAAATATAAATTTTAGGTAAATCTAAAGGGCGTCGTAAGTAGGCTTGCTAAACGCAGATAAGTTGATTCACTCTTTAAAATTCAAGGGTTAATACCTAAGTACATAGTAATAATCATGCACAAATCTAACAATGATTTTTTATTCTATCTCATCAGTTCTAGTTACTGATGACCTATCCTCACGATTCCCTAAAAGTTCCTGGCATAGCATAGAATAACACCTCCTAACTCATGCCAATATATACCAAACAAAAAACGAGTCTGATTATTCTTCAGTCTCGTATGCAACTTTCTAGGAGCTATAATTCAAACTTAATTGCAGTTTGATTGCCTTTTATGGAAATACTAAGGCCAAGGTTTGAAAAAGGACGGTTTTTTCAAAGGAAGTTTTTAGAGCAGTCCCAACATTATACATATCATCATAGCTACTACTGACTCAACAGAAGAGCTTGTTCGCACCTAAAACCGTTTTATTTTTCTGTGTGCAAGACTAACCACATTTTTGCTTAATTTTTTTTTTTCTTTATTTTTTTTTTTTTTTTTTTTTTTTTTTTTTTTTTTTTTTTTTGGGTGGTTTTGGTGTCGTTTTTGCGTCTGTGGGCGTGTGAAAATTCTTAGTGCAAGGCAAATATTGTCAGTATAGCTCATACTTGCAATTATGGCAAATATTGTCAGTATAGATACATACGTGCTTCAACGCCATCATGTTTTCTACGATAAACTAATTAATTAATTAATTAATTAGTTCTTATTTATTAACTTATTGCTTAATAATGCCTTTTAAATTACCCCGAGCTCCGATTACTCGCTCTCGAAGTATTTGTTCGGTGGATTCTTCTGCTAGCAAGAAGAAAGACGGTCCAATAGACACCATGTTGAGCTATTTCTTTTTTCAACCAAAAGTGAGTTCTTGATCACTTTAATGCGTATTTGTTTATATCCTTTATAAACTCATCAATATTACCTAATTAAATTTATTGTCATAATCAGCATTTAATTGCAACGTTTTTTCGACAGATTGAAGTTAAAGTAAGTTTTGTTCGTTACATATGTTCCTCGATTGATGTAAATAGATTGAAATGTAAGTTGTAACTTTGCAACGTTTTTTCGACAGATTGAAGTTAAAGTAAGTTTTGTTCGTTACATATGTTCCTCGATTGATGTAAATAGATTGAAATGTAAGTTGTAACTTACCTATTAATTGGTTCATACATAGTAAGTGCTATGAAATGAACTACTTCGTTACGATTTTCTACTTCTAATGTAGGAAGACTTCCCACATATAATATCTACGTTTTACCTTACGTTACGGTAAACCTTACGCTTACCTGTGGGTAAGGTTAGCCAACTTTAATTTTGCAAGGGTAATTTTGGGAACAGGGCCCCAGATATGTAGACTGTAAAAATGGTCTGTATTACTTGCCATACCAAGTATTGAGAACACATCGCGTTGTTATGAAGAGTAGTGTGCACCCACATGTTTCCAATTTTAGTTTATGCATTTTGGTTGCGCGCCTATTAACATTCTCTATCAATAAATTTTCTGATATTTTCGGTTCAAGCAAATTTTGCAGAATTATCAAATCCCTAAACGACCGTTAGTCAGATGTTTCAATAAATTTTTCTTTACTATTGGAGTCAGCCCAGCAGTTTTGAGACAATCTTTTGACCCGAGATTTCATTCAGTTGAAAAAAGCTTTATTTCAGTTTATTATAAAATGTAGACTTGAACTTTTTCTATGCGACCTACAGAAAAAACATAAATATTTGTTTTTAACCGGAAGCTAGCCCTCTCATAAACGCAGTATAGTCATTACTTGATTCTGAGGAATGCGTGTAGATATTTTCATTGTTTTTTGTTTTTTCCACAAGCGAAGCATATACGCAACAATTTTCATTCCTCAATTCCCCAATTTTGGGACAAAATTAGGCTTGTATTTCTCTCCAAAAAATAACTGGCCTAATCTCGCTGGGCAGAAAAAGCCACGAAATCTAATCGTTACCTTCCAGCCAATAAAATGCCACTATTTTACGTTAAATAATGGCATAACTCAAGCAAAGCCGATATGCCTGAGAATGAGCCATTAGGTCCAGTTTTTGAAGAATATAGGAGTTGAAAAAATTTGCATTGTAAAATACTTGTATTTGCCCTTTTAACTTGTTTTTTGTGAATATATATGAATTTTTTAGTTTTAAAGTAAAAAAAGTATCAAAAAAATTATCAAAAATTAGGTAAACATAAAGACTAATATGTCGTTTTGTTAAGGTTCCAGATAGGGCTGGTATGTATGTAACTTATTCTAGTCAATCAATATTAATATCTGTTAGCAGTAATCAAATTATGTTTAACTAATCGTAATCGTAATCATTTATTTATCATTAACTTCATAGTATAATTTTGTGACATTCAATTTTGAGTTGTAGTCTATAATGTTATTTAAAGCCATTCATAGATTCTTTAAATTCATTTAAAGCCATTAATATTGACTAAATTAACTTAATTAGTTAATTAATTATTTCTTCAAAATGATGGCACGACGCGCAACAGTTATGAGTCTGCAACAAGCACAGACTTATCGTTTTCCCGAGTCAAAAGATATGCCTGCCAAAACCACAAACAAGCCAATTTTAGATGGGGTAAGCCAAACATTATTTAATAGAACTTGGAAATTTAAATTGCTCATGGTTGTTATCAGTTACGCAATGAATTCTACTAGAAGGTTTGTTTATGAAAAGTTATAGTACTACCTATTTGGACAGTTAAGCATTCTTTATACTTGTCCATAAGCGTTTCCGTGAGTCCATAAGCAAAAAGTTTGACCAACGATAATATTCAAATTTGACCATACAAAATATTTTGAACACGTTCAAAATGTAAAAGTTCATAATTCTGCGTAGCTGTATTTTCTAGAAACAAATTTCAAGAATGTGTGAAATGAAATTTGAATGTGTAAAAGAAAATATGAAAAAAATGTGCGTGCTTGACGTACATAATTAGCCCTGAGTGTCCATTTTATTAATAACAAGTATACTTTATGCAATATTTATGCGCGTGTTAGCTAACTGGTTTGCTAACAGATGGGTAAAAGCAAGAGTACATAATAGTGTCTCACTCTTTATAGAAGAAGAGTGAGACACTCTCCTTTCTGCCTGTGTTATAGCGCAGGCAGATGCGCTGGTCGTTTTGAAGCCACATGTTGCCGTTTTATGCAACATGTGGCTAGCCAATCAGAAGCGAGCTCTGCTTCTGATTGGCTAGACGCGTGCTCCGAGCAGCAGTCCAGTAACCATAGTAACCACAAAAGACATGTCTGTCTGATGCTGATTGGAGCACGTGAAGCCGCCTGCGTGCACGTGCACAGGCGTCTAGCCAATCAGAAGCGGAGCTCGCTTCTGATTGGCTAGCCACATGTTGCATAAAACGGCAACATGTGGCTTCAAAACGACCAGCGCATCTGCCTGCGCTATAACACAGGCAAAAAGGAGAGTGTCTCACTCTTCTTCTATAAAGAGTAGGACACTAATATGTACTCTTGGTAAATGGTTCTAACGTTATTCTTTTCCTGAGTCATAAATAAATAATAGTTCATAAATGCATAATGCATTAAAATTATTAAATCTATGGATAGAATTCCAAACATAAAGCACAATACTTTATGTATGTAAGTAACCTGTTAGTATAAAGTTTTATCACAGCGCGGGTACAATTAAAGGGGTCCTTTTTGGGGTCTGCTGCTAAACACAGAACAACGTTCACGCAGGTTAGTTAATAAAAAATTATTATTGCATTTGAGGATATTTGTGTAAGTTTCCGCAATATATTTCAGTTTTAATATTTCAAGCTTCGTTGCGATCTACCATCACATTCAACACTAGGGTTCGAAAAAATTGAAAGTCTCCAAAAGAATTATAAATTAAAAAGTAAACTCCAAAAAAACAAAAAATTAGAATCAGTATTGGTATGTGTACGTTCAGAATGTGAATACACATATAAAAACCTACACGGAATTAAAAAAGGCGAATCAACAGCCACATGACAAGATCAAACTTATTTGTTGATTTTTTGTTATCAGCTGTTGGTCTGAGAACAGAGTTATAATGTTATAAATTCCAGACTTGAGTAATGAATAATTTATTTTTAACTTGGATAAAAAGTCCTTAATCAGACAAATGTTTACAGTTTAATGAAGTTGGTTCAGAAAGTATTGACATACAACGTTTCGTCATCCTAAGCCGTGTTGGTTCAGTATCGGTGGACTGCAGCTATCGGTTGAGCGGAGGATTATATAGCTTAATAGATTTTGCTCAGGGCTCAGACATAATGATATATGTACTTCTCAAGTCGGTATGTAGTAGCAACAGTACATAATAGGAGTCTTAGTTGATTACTTTAAGATCGAAAAGTGAGCTAGCAATTAGGAGTTACATTTTTTTGAAGTTCACTCTAATTAACTGTGAGTTATTGGGGCATAAAAGAATCAATTTAGCAAATTTGTTACATTTTTTGCAAAAATTGGCAAAATGCCAAGTTTTATATTCCCGTTGTACCTGTTCTTAGCAATTGCAACTTTTTTACTATTTAAGCTAAAGAACCAAAATGCCTGTACGATATCGACAACTCTGATAAGTGAGAACTTTTTGATCCTTGTGAGGAATTAACCTAAATTTTATAAAATTGGTCCATAAAAATAGGTAGGTTTCTTGAAACACAATAATTGCATAGCACGCCAACTAGTGCCATAACCCATAACTTGTAGCTAATTATAGTAACATGTAGCCTTCTTCGCAATCTGCAAATAATATGTTAAAATATATTTCCACTTTATGCCATTACATATATACGTAAATGATCTTTTTCAAATTTAGTGAAACTGATTGTAAAAATTTGTAACTTTCAAATTAAACGGTCCTGTTTTGTCCATTGTAAAGCTATTTTTCTTTTTTATTATTTTTTAAAAAAGTGCTAATGTTTTAATGCCTTTGTCCTTTATCCTTCCAAAATCTTTTTCTTCCTTCCACAACAGAGCAAATGGAATCAAATACAAGAACGACCGAAGGCATAAAAGAACGGCAGAACTAACTGACTGGTGATCTCGCTTAGAGCGACATTTTTCCCGACGTTCGTCCAATATAAGTGCTGATATAGCCACAAATTGCGGTTTAAACATAGGCTACCATCGCTGAATCTACCGCGGCGACAGCTAAACTGGGTACATCCAATAGGGAAGGGGGACCGCGACCGGGGGGGGGCGGCCCAGTGGGGAGGGGTGGGAGGGAATGTGACCTAAGGTCAATGGTAAAGGGTCACATTGCTGTCGTCTTTGTTGTTACCGGGATGGTGTGTGTTATTTCAGGTATACATATCTGTATGACAAGAGTTGTCCCTAGTTTTCGTTTTGCCACAATCAAGCGGCAAGGGTTGGGCGATATTGTGTTATTTAATTGGTGTCACATGATTATGAAGCCTTTCACTAGTGATTTTTCCAATTCATTTTTTGTTTTATATTCAAAGCCGGTCCCACTGTGTACCTACTTTAACAATGGTGGCAAAGTGTTTGCATTCCGACACTGTTATCACAATTAATAATGAAATGTACGCAGCCATTGACCTGACTTTTATATGAAAGTAGAGGCCATCCAATTATATAACATTCCCGAAGTGCCAAGTGCTAACCGTGAGAAAGTTTTTCAAACAGTTTTCACGAAAGCTCAGACAACGCTTTAAGCTCCCACACTTTTTTAATATTTTTCATAAATGTGAATATTTAATGTTCATAATATAACCTATTGACAATTATCACTGATCAAACAATTCATTTCTCAAAGCTTATGAAAATTTAATGTGTTGGAGTAAACTTGCCAAAAAATCCGTAAGTTTATGTAGTTTTTTCAATAATTCAAGTATTAGTTATTATTTTTTTATATTTTACTTTATGCTTTAGTTTGACATAATGTACATACGTACCATAGGCCTACATTGTATCGTTGATTCATTGCACTAAAAAAAGCTTACCTAGGTATTTGCAACTGATTTTTTAAATTATAAAATCTGTTTTAAAAAAATGTCAAAGCTCTGAGAGTTTTCTGCAGAATGCGCGAAAACATGTCACATTTTGAACCCAAACGTCACAGCAAAACATGGATGTTTGAGAGCTCTTCACTCTTGACCAACAAAATTACGCACCAGCCACCAGAAATAGTTAAAAAAATCTTTGAAACATAAGCCAAAGTTTAAACTTTGAATAACATTGAGCTGTGTTACAGGATAAATTATCCGTTTTTTATTTATTTAAATGTAAGAATTTATTCAAAATAGTAAAGTAGAGAATAAAAACATACAAATATAATAAAAAAGTAATTACCGTATTGCCTCGAATAAAGCCCCTGTCTTGAATAAAGCCCCTGTCTTGAATAAAGCCCCCGTCAAAGCACTCACGAAATTATAAAGCCCCCGCCTTGAATAAAACCCCCGGGGGCTTTATTCAAAACATCCTTGAATAAAACCCCCGGGGGTTTTAATCAAAACGTCCTCCAATAAAGCCCCCTGTAACGCAGGCTGTGATACGTACGCGGCACGCGCGCGCATTTGGATATGCTGCTGCATCTTGCCATGTTGGCTAGTTCTAAGTTATTAGATACCTACTGCGCGCCGACCGTTATAGGTAGGCGGTTTGTGTTTGCTGTCGTAATGTTCTACCAAATAATTATGACACTGTTGGGTTGTCGACACTCGACCCCCGCAAACTTGACCGTAACCCATTGTATTCTTATTTCTGCCTCTTTTTTTCTTGGTCGCACAAACGGAAGAGGATTTTCGTGGGTGTTAAAACGCTAGGTGGTAAGGTTAGGTGGGTAAGGTAAGGTTTGGTCGGTGGTCCCATTGTGAGTATTGGCACCCTCCCTCTTAGTGACATTCTAACCCCAGGGGAGGCCAGGTCACGTGACCTCAAAAATTGGGCTTTTCGAAAAAGAAGACACGCCAAGGATTTCCCTTTTTAAACTTTGAATTTTGGTCATTGGCTTGGCGAGAATATTTTAGGAGTAAATTTTGTCCGATTCCGAATCCGAAGTTTAGGCTGTGACCCCCCTGAATTCCCTGATCAGCCCCAGATATTGCTCCCATACAGTGTTCCCTAGACTACCTGTGATTTAAAAATATTTTTAGTTTTTTTTCGGAAAAACTCGTTTCTAGGTGTAAATTGGGAGCACTAAACACAAATATGGAGTTTATTCTTATCTATGACCCCAGGGAAACCGCGTCACGGCTAAACGTGTCTCCGTCACCCGTCACGAAATGTTATTTGTAGTTATTTTGGCAAAATTGATTAAGGCGAAATTAATTTAGAAACTCTTATGAAATTGAGTGAACCTCATAGCTCAAAAGTTCTTGAACTAAAAGGGGGGGTACTCGTCCCAGGTCAAAAATCAAAGTTCTCCAATTTTATATATTTTCACATTACATAGGCAAATGTGCTCAAAAAACCGATAAATAGCCATTTGTGAGACTTTACATTTGCCGTCACTGCACATGTCATGAACGAAAATTTTAAAAAATGGATCATCATAATTGACAAGAATTCAAGGTCCATTTTGACCTCCTGGAGTTCCGCGCTAGGGTTCCTACAGTAAAGGTTTGTCTGCTTAGAATACAGGGTTCTCTGCCGAGAGTAGAGGGTTCTGCGCTTAGAATAGAGGTACTCGTTTAGAATAGAAGTCCTCAACTGAGAATAGAGGGTCCAGTGCCTAAAATAAAGGATCCTCGGCTTAGAATCGAAAGTACTCTACCTAGAGTAGAGGGTCTTATGCCTATGTTGGAGACTGTTGTAGCCATTTCACAAGTTAATATGTGAAGTAAGATAGGCCCCTGGAGTACTAAAAAGGATTTACGACAGCTCATCGTCGGCCCACTAGCTCAAATGGTTAGAGCGCTGGCTATGCAGAGATCAGATCAGATCAGAGATCAGATCAGATCCAGTAAAAGTTCACAAAAAAATAAAGTCCCCGCCTTGAATGAAGCCCCCGTTTGGACCTTCACGAAAAAATAAAGCCCCCGCCTTGAATAAAGCCCCCGCCTTGAATATAACCCCCGTTTGAACCTTCACGAAACAATAAAGCCCCCGGGGCTTTATTCAAGGAAATACGGTATAGAATACACATGTTTTGTTTTGTACGTATCTACGTAAGTGTAAGGTTTTAGCACTCCAGATAGGAGACAGCTTGGCAACCTATTTAGCGAAGTTACAACTTTAATTAACTTTATAAAAAGGTAAAATTTAAGATAAAATTTATAACATCTATGTAATGTTTTTAATTTCACAGATAACAGACACAATTGCCAGACATACACAAATGCTTAAAATGCCAGTGCTATTTAGTCTTCAGCAATTTAGTCCTTTGCGAAAGTAGGTACTAGGGCAAACAAGCAGCAATTTATTGCAAAATTGTCGGGTAAATTATGCTTTTACTGAGAGTAGCTTGTACATTAACTTTGTTGAAAGTTAAACCTGCCGCTGCTGAATTGTTTTTTTATTGAAATAACATTCAATCAAGTATGCCAGGTTCACACTAGTACTTGCAAAATGCAAGCACAGAAGTACAAACACAGCCAATCGGATTCAATGGATCACCAGTCCTGGCCTCAAATAGTGTCTTTTCTCTCGAAGTTGATATAGCACGTGGGGAAAAACCCGCATTTTCATATATGGTTTTGTTCCTCACTGACTACTCTACTTTACTACTACTACAGACTACTACTACTACTTTTCACGAAACCAAAAAAAATTGTCGTTAGGCCTAATCTTGATCTAAATGTTGGAGCCGGTTTTATTTCGATATACTTTACCGTTATTTGACGGGTAGTCAAAAAATTTGGGGGAAAAAACTCGCCCCGTAAACCACTCGAAAACTGTTTTAGCGGTAATTTTTAACGCTACGGCACGTCTGTGGAGTAGTCGAGACATGTAACGGGGTGAAAATTTTGGGGGGGCCTCTCCGGCCAAATTTTGGGGACCCTCCTTCCCCCTGGTCGACCAAAAATACCCTAAATTTTGCAAAATTTTGTACAATTTTTGCAAAAAAGTGTCATTTTTACTGAATTTTGCCCAAATTTTTGAGACTCTCCCCCCGTCCCCTGGATTTTTTTGGGGGGGTTCCCCATCCCCCGCCTCATACACGTATGGTAGAGACAGATACACTGAATACTATGCGCAAATTTACTGTGGGGCCTCAGGTACGCAAGTTTGAAAACCGCCTTTTGCAGCCCATTATAAAATTTTGAAGTTTTTATTTGAAAACAAAACACCTTTATTTCCCCTGAAAACGTTACGCAGACCTCAAAAGTTTCAATTGAGCTTCAAGCCAATGCAAAATTTTAACTTAATGGCTAATTTTAGCGCTTCCATTTTGGAATTTAAGCAATAGAAATTAACTGGTTATGCTTCAAAACATACAAAAAAACACTAGCACAAGGCAAGACGACTTTCAGCTCAAACGAGACCTCAAAATGACCATGTCCGTTTATTAAGCAATTATTTTCAGAAGTTCACCAAGCAAGTGTCAATATTCGCACTTGTGTACATACTAAACGTCTTTTTGCACTACCATGCGTTTTTTGGAGTAGTCGCTAGGTTTTTTGACGCCACCGCACCATTTTTAAAAAGTAGGTTTTTCCCCCTCATAGGGGGGTAGGTTTTCCATTTTCCGTTTTCCCCCTCATTTACTCCCAAAAGTATTTTTTTCAATCCGTCTAATTTCGGACATGCCCTTTTTCTACGAATGAAAAAGGCACCAGACACTGTTGTCATGAACAGAGAAAAAAAGTCCTCTGTAAAAGTGTTTTTACAGTTGAGCTCGCATCTCTTAGTGCTAAAAAACGTCCTATTATATCTCTTAGTGCCGAGAAATAAGACTGCAAAGGCCGCTGGTCCTATTTTTGCCTCATATAAAACAACAGTGAGACCCCTAATGAATATCGCTTATATACTTTTGCTTGCAGAGACTATACTAATCTTTAGACCTATTTCACGTACACAAGTTTCGGAACCGGGGCGGGTTTTTTCCTCCAAAAAATGGAGAGGATTTTTCCCCGCGTGCTATACGAAGTCTACTCCGGGTTCACTAGCAATTCGCATTTGTAATTAACACTCAGCAAAAATTAAGTTAAAATTGAACAAAGTTTGGCGACCTTTGTTGACCTTCTGACACACACATATGCGAAAGTACATAACATTCAAACCAAGCAAGCGAGTAAGTACGCGTTTACGCGTGTGTGAGGGGCAGTGATTTTAGTCACTTTTTTGCAATGACATGTGTTGAATCTCTTTTGTGATTGGGTTAATTCGTACCATTGAGTTTTTGTAAACAGTAATTTATTTTTATAAATTCTTTAAATTTCTTGCACAGTTACAAGACATGGGTGAATTTAACAAAAGTGGTTTTACGTACGTTTTTATATGATTTTAATATAATTTTATTACAAAATATTGCCTGATTCGTTACGAGTTTTGTAAATTTTCTTAAATCATGGTTTTAGCTCAGCTGAAATTTTAGCAAAACCGATACCTGTGCTGTGCTGCAGGTTTGAAATTTCAACTGCGCTACAACCATATTTTAAGAAAATCTACGAAGTTCATAACGAATCAGGCGATAATTAGTAATGAAATTATGTGCAATTTATATAAAAACGTACGTAAACCCATGAATCAGTAAAACCACCTTTGTGAAATTCAACTGTATTGTCTCACAACGGACAACTGCCAAAGTGCTAACATGTAAAACTTCTTATTGTCATGATTAGGTATTTGCTGCGCAGCAAATTTTGTTTCACGGAGTGAATTTATATTTTGGATACTTACGGGCCAAATGTTGCATTGGGTTTTGCTTGTTTGTTGCTCTTGGGACTAACAATTTTGTATTATAATAGAGGTGGGAAAATATTCCATAAACATTCTAATATAAAGTGTACTGCTGTAAATAACGAAAGTAAGTTTTTGTAAAAAAATGATTGTGCGAAAAAAATTTCAAGCAAATTGTCAAGCTATTCTCAAAATTGCAAAAATTTGCAAACAAAAAACCCAGATGGTAATTCACTATTCACCCAATAGTGCTAGCTTGGTATGGCTAGCTATAGCTGAAAAGCTAGCTAATAACGTACGTACGTAACTG
>JASANF010020058.1:0-14989 GCA_030248245.1 Trissonchulus sp. WLG1_4 | reverse complement strand
AGGCGTGACTTTGAGTAGAGCCAAACCGGAACAAAAAATCACAAATAGAACATTTCAGGCGCTGTCAGCGCTATCAAGTTTGATGTTCGGTTATAGCGCCTGTGATATGCTACCAGACAAATGTTTGATAAATCCTCAATCATACCACGAACACCGATCAGAAAATCACGCTTAATTGCCCATTGCTTACTCATGAGTCATATACTACTGCTGTTTTGATACCGCAAAATAATTTTTAAATATGATATAATGTACATATGCTACTTGGAATTTAAATAAAATATGATATTTGATAATGGAAAAAACGCAAATATGATGTAAATAAATATGATATAGGATATTTTAAATATGATACTTTTGATATGAGATACTTCAAAAAATTCAAATCTGATACTTATAATAATTTAAATAAAATATTTTTGATATTTGAGACACGAAAATCACTTGAATATGATATAAAACAATCACATATATGTAGCGTAGTCGATTTACACACAAACACATTTGCCCTAGTTAATACACTTAAGACTTGTAATTAGCTAGGGCAAAAGTGTCTAATAGCTCTAATAAAATGTCTTATAGCTAACTGTGGTAGGCATGAGGTAAATCTTTTTACGCGGCGGCCTCAGTCGCCGCGTGAGGCCGCCGCGTATATACTATATTGCAATCGGGACCTATGATTGCATGCAGTTGTACTGTAAAACTGCTGGCAGGTCAAAATAAAGCATTGTTTGTGTGGGTGTGTGAGTCATTGTGTGCATGTAGCTATGTTATGCATTACGTATATACTTAGCTACATCAGACTGATTGATCTGCAAGACCGCTTGTACGAGCGTGTGTCAGATCATACATAACATGTACGTCCACAGGAAATTTATCTCATTAAACAGTGTTGCGATGAAACCTGGTGGGACAATGTTTCGCAGATTACTTATCAGCGGATTGTAGCCAAGCAATGTCAGACTTAGATGACGTTGGTCGTTGCCAACTAGTCGGATCGTCGAAACGGATCGACATTAAGATCGGCGATCCAAATCGGCACTATAAATTGAGTCTCGATTCCACGTAATCTACGTATCAGATAACTAAACCAAAGGCATCCTATAGGCTGACCTAAAAAGCTAATGCTCTGTTTAGCGTTTTGCAAACTAAAGTATAATTCCCTTTGGAAATTAGATTGTCATTTAATTCAGTCGCAGTCAGTATAAGTTGACCCATAATCGGTTTCTTTTTTCGACCAAACAGGCAACTCTTTTCTCAAAACGGTATCCCTCGTTTAGCCCATGGAAAGCAGTCGCAAAATAAGATATTTTTAATTTCTATCAAAGTATTTGGTTGTTGGAGTTTGGAACTATGTATGTACTGTTGCAAAAATGACATCTTATGATCTACAAATTCAGTAAAACTGTTTTTAACACTACTTATTTTAATCACTAAAGCTTATACGGCGTCAGCGGCTGCTGATACTACAACTGAGGTTGAGTTGAGTTGAGGTCATTTTAGAACCCAGATTCACCCGAAAAAATCGCTATTGCGACCCGCAGACGTAAATTTAGACTCATTATTTGACTGTAGCTGCATGACTGTGTAGATTTATAAAAGTAAATTGTCCCATATGAGTTTTTCTGATATGGCAACATTTGTAACCATTAGCGCTGTCATTGCTGGCTAGTATGTATGTAGCTGAGACTGAGAATTGTCATGCTTAGTTGTAAATGTTGGCTTTAAAATATTTTGGTGCCGCGTTTTATATTCGAAGAATATCCTCAGCACTGTAAGCATGTCGCAACGAATTCTATCCAAAATTAATTTAACTCTACTCGCAAAACGTGCTTGTTATGTACTAAGTATATAAAGTACAGGTTATCTATTTTTTAAGCAGATTGACTATTCTCAAGATGCAAATTTCTGTTGATCAATTGTCAAGGCTGACAACAGAGCAGCTATTCGTTCGAAAAATGTTTCAAACGTGTGAAAATTTTAATATCATTATAAATAATAATTTTAATGCAAGTAAATCGGCGTCTGATTACATATTATGTGCTTTCGCCGAGTTGATTGATACTGCCGTTCCCACAAGTTCCAAAGCACAGTCTGGAAATTCAATCCTACTTGAGTCAACATTGAAAGCTTTTACTATAGCCTAGTCTTACTTCGCTGTACATATTTAATCCCCTTGCGCTGCAGACATTAGTTGTATGTATTTATTATGTGTAAGTGTGCAAGTTATGGTTTTATGCTTTTCTAATACGCGGAACTGCTAAAACCAAAAAATTGATACTTGTATGTATATTTTGCTTCCTTAAGGCTTTTTCATAATTAACTGGATTAGGTAATATATTAGATTAACTTTATAGTTGCCGACGATGCGCTTTAGTCGCGCG
Organism: Trissonchulus sp. WLG1_4; assembly: GCA_030248245.1. Lineage (NCBI taxonomy): Eukaryota > Metazoa > Nematoda > Enoplea > Enoplida > Ironidae > Trissonchulus > Trissonchulus sp. WLG1_4. The sequence continues at coordinate 12,605 of JASANF010020058.1, read as the reverse complement.
CTTTAGTCGTTTTACAAACTTTGACCAAACTTTATTCAAACTAATCTCATTAATTTAATCAAATTAGTATATGACGTATAATCAAGAGTACATATTAGAGAAGAGTATGACACTCAATTCTTCCTTATTCTAGCTAATGGTTCGAAACGATGCTCCGGCTGAAATACCCCTTTTACGCCTTGATTGCAAAGGTGTTCACCCCTCGAATCAAGACATTTCTTGACTCCAGGGGGACCCCTAAATCAGCAACTTGTCTTGATTTCAGGGGGAAGTAAACTTTCTTGTGTTAATACACTGCCAGCATGAAATAGGGGGTGTCTTGATTTTAGGATGGGGTACCCCTCTAGTGTCAGCACACAGCATAAAAAAATGGTTTTATTTTTAAACAATAAAAGTAATGAAAATACATAAGTGTAAAACTACAAAATTAACGGAAGCTACTTTTTATTTAAATATGCAATGTGTCATAAAATGTCACAAAACACATATGTAGCTGACGCCCAACCACAATCATTCCGACATTTTAAATTGTAGCAATAAGTCGATGAAAACAGTACTGACAGAGACGCTCTAGTCCAAGAAAAGTTCTTTATCAAACCCTCGCTCACAGCCGAATTCACTCTCCGACGTCTTAGCTGGTATTCACAAACCGGGTTTAACTTATTAGACTCGGTCTAATACGTTTTTCATCATATACGAAAGATTTCATGTGTATTTCATATGAACACGTGATTGACTTAGACGGAGTCAAAGTCAAACTGGGGGTAGTTTCAGAAGCTTTACATAAGTCTTCACATAAAGTCTTACATAAATTGAATTTATGGGAGAACTTATAAGAAGGTTACGAGAAATACATAGAGTGTTTCAGATATCTTCACATAACCTTCCCATAAGTTCTCCCATTAAGTTCTCACATAAAATTATATGCTCTAGCTGGAAACCGCATGGAATGTGCACGCACACGCGCTCGCACAACTAAGCCCGGTTCATACTTGTCCTTAAGGACACAGGGACAGGGACAAGGACAATTTTCGGTCAGCTACTGTGAACAATTGACGCAAGCGTTTCGGCTAAGTTTTTGCATACGATCTGCAAGAGACCCCTGCCGTAATCATGCGAAAAGTTGGCTTATTTGGCCAGGCAGTTTTCTTGGAATTGCTTAAGGACAAAACGATAGGGACAAGGATAAGGATGAGTATGAACCGGGCTTTAGATGCCTAGCAGCACGATCGCAGCTTTGATTTTCGTGCTGAGGGTGCGCTCATTTAAAATCTCAATTAAAATAATAATGAATAGGTTTGTTATTTGATTTAATTCTTTAAGCGCATAAAAGTTAGGTACTACCATACTTGCTGCTGTTGTTTTCTAGTGAAATCTGAAAATCAGATTTTTTAGAAAAGTGCAATAAATTTAAAAAAATACGTTCCCTAAAATATGCTACTTCATGCTCTACCCAGCAAACCAGTTCTCGTACTTTTTTTGAGGTTTGCACTTATTATTTAGCTCAAAGGTGAGTTATGTGTGCTCTGACGTTCTCCTAAATTTATGAGAAAAACTGGTACCCACTGTTAGCATTTTATAAGTAGCCTGAAGTTTTTACATAAATTTATGTAGTAATTATCAGGTTTCCACGTAAATTTAGGTGGAAATATATATAAACATAAATTTATGAGAGAACACGAGGTGATCCAGAAGTTATGTAAAGCTTCTGAAACACCTATAACGATATTTAAGACTTTATGGGACTCATAAGACTTATGTAAAGCTTCTGAAACGACCCCCAGGCAATGTCGCAGACCCACACGTTTCATAAAGTCGCTATCCAACACTAATTATTCGACTTGCGTTAATTACAGTTCTAGACTTACAATAGCCGACTAAAAAAAAATCGGGTGTCTTTGAAGTTTCAAAGTTCTTATAGGTTGGGGCGCATATGGCTATAAAGTTCATGATTAATGACGATGAAGCTAATGCCATTTTTTGTGACTTCAAACACATAAAGAGTGATTATAGTGAAGAATAAGTCAATATAATATAATATTAAATAAGTAAGTGATTGGGATTTTGAAACAAAGTAGCAATAATTTTCAATAAGTTCGTAATCGATAATTTTTGAGTGATGTTTTACATAATATCCAATCTTGAAATATGTAAGTCAGAAATACCTTTCTTTAATTTTGTATTAATGGAAAGTATTAAAAATACAGAAGGTACAGAAATCGGTTCAGTTATTACTTATTACCTAATCTATTTTTAATAACTACGTTCCAAGCTACAATATTGTCGAAAGCTTTCACCAAAAATTTTGCGGTTTAAATGTCAAATATGCAAATTAGGAAAGTACCTTTTCCCTGACCCAACAGGTTTACGATGGCCTCTGGCCAATGTATATAGGACTCAAAGGTGTATGCTTACTTACTGCGTACTTTATGTATACTTATTAAATAGCTTGTCGAATTGCCAATTGCCGGTCTAATTGCCGAAAACTTATTTTTTCTGCTGCGCCACAGCGCAGCAGGCTTCTTTAGAATGAGTCTGTACAAAAATAACGTGTATTTTGGAAGGATTTGTGTGTGGATCTGTATATATTTTAACCTATGTGATTGTGCGGGTGTATGTAAACGTGAGTGTGTGCACCAAATGTGTCTGTGCTGCTGCTGCGGAGGTATGTGTTGTTGTCTGTTTATTGTTTGCTGTAAATACATACGTACCTGGGTTTCCAGTTGGTAGACTTTGCGAACTTCATTTGCATGTTCGACTACAAAATAGTAATCAAAATTGCATTTTTGTCTCAAATTGTTTACACGCTGTTCACATACTGCTCGTACTAGTACTCACTCTGCTATCTCTCAGTTTCACACAATACACAAGGACCGCTAAAGTACACTACACAGTGAACATTCAGAAAACCAAGTCTCACAGATGTGGATGCGATATGCATTCATTTTCGGTCATTTTGTTTGTTATGATTGTTTGCAGCGCAGCAGTTTTCATTTCACGAAATGATAATAAACGTTTGATATTTCCACGCCTATTTTGCATTGGGCTTTGCTTGTTTACATTTTTTATATTGATCACTGAGACATGACGAAATATACGAAAGAACTAATTCTATATTACCAGAAACTAAGTAGGGAAGTGAAATCCATACTTTTACATATTATCGAAAGTTTTCTAGGCGAAAACATAAGTAGCTGTATATGCCTTAGTGTGACAGCGTGTGTTTTCTACTACGCATATACAAAGTAACTTCAAGTTTTGCATTTCTCGTTCGCATTGCGCTGCAGTGTAGTAAAGTACATAACCTGTCTTAAATAAGCTTGCTAGACATCTTTCACTAACTTTTTTTCAACAGTGTTTAGAATTGCTTTATAAGGTATTTTATAATGTCATCGATTGGTCCTTATTGATTGTCCTGCATATTCTGTAGCTAATTTATGGCAAGTAAAACTGTAGATATAATCTGCATTTATAATTCCTGTCTCCTGTGTGCCGCTTATAGATTGTGCAAGATTTTTGCGCGGCCGCCTCAGCGGCCGTGCATACTAAATTCAGTTAATGCACTGAAACTGAAAATGCATGTAAATCATGCACAGTTTCAGTGCATCACTGAAGCCAGCAGAATTTACCGCTGGCTCATGCGCGTGTTGACAGCACGCAGCGCGCACGTTGTCTACGTGTGTGTGTGCGTGTCTACACATACTGTGTTAACGACAATGGCTGCTTGACACTTGACAGTCGATAGTATCGATCTACAAAATTGATGTTGACATTCGTCACGTTCTTTACATGTCACATGTACATAAGTAGAACTACTTACGTGTGAATATAGTGGTTAGGTATGGTGAATTGAACAACCTCAACGAGAATAGTGTTCTCGTCAACTAATACGTGCATATTCAGGTAATTTTTTCTTGGCGCGATCTAGCAGAAAGGGTGGTACAATAATATGCTTTTAATTTGCGTTTTTTCAAATTTCCACTGCCTAAAATTTCATAGTGTTTTTTCAGAGGTAAAGTCTCAAATTGTATATTATATGTGTACATACACATGCGTAAAACGTAATCGTCGAACAGAATGCAGTACTGCCTAATTTCCTGAGGTAAAGTCTCAAATTGGATACTATTATGTACATACACATGCGTAAAGCTTAATCGTCGAACAGAATGCAGTACTGCCTAATTTCCGAAGTGCTTTCATACAAACAGGATCGAATATACCTGAGAGTGTAACATCTATATCCGAAATTAGAAGAACTCCTGACAAAGAAACTTTGGTGCTTGCCGCGCCTAATTTTACCGATACGGTAAAATAATACTTAGTATCGTCATGTGAAAAGAAGTACGCTCGTCAACAAAAGTGCTTGTTTTACTTTTTTGTAGGCTATGATCTGTGTTAAAGTTTTCCAAGTGTGTGATGCCAATTATTTTAAGCCCGGTTCATACATGTCCGTAAGACCTGTCCGTGTCCGTCAGAGGTGTTTGATTTATAGGATTGTATACTTGTCCTGATGACCGCAACAAATTGACCATGAGTGTCCATCCGGATCTCCAAAAAACAAGTTGAATTCTGTTAAACTTTAGTCCGTCTCCGTAAGTAGTCAGCCAATCACATAGAAGCTTCGTGTACGTACGTACACAAGGGGTGGATTTCACAAAGGTGGTTTTACTAAACCATGGTTTTACGTACGTTTTTATATAATTTGCACATATTTTCATTACGAAATATAGCCTGATTCGTTACGAATTTTGTAGATTTTCTTAAACCATGGTTTTAGCTCAGCTGAAATTTCAGCAAAATAGAGACCTGCTATGCTGCAGGTTTTAAATTTCAACTGCGCTAAAACCATGGTTTAAGAAAATCTACAAAATTCGTAACGAATCAGGCTATATTTCGTAATGAAAATATGTGCAAATCATATGAAAACGTACGTAAAACCATGGTTTAGTAAAACCACCTTTGTGAAATCCACCCAAGAAGTTCTTAAGGGTGCGCTCTGAGTAATTTCCAATAAATCAAATTGCTATACAGTTAGTCCAATAGTTAGTTAGTCTCCTTAGAGCACAACCTAATCTCGTTATAGCACAACTACATACAAACTATTAACTTAGATCTACCTACGGGGATGAATGCTTGCTAACAAGCTTAAAATACTCATTTTTAGTTTTCGCACACATGGGCATGTCAAAAACATTCAATTTAGATACCAAAACTTATCCTTCCGCGTTTTGCTTTTTGAGATTACGTCACATTTATTGTAGTCACATTATCATCACATTATTATCACATTGTAGTCAAGTTTTTACTAAATTTAAACGCAAGATATAAAGTACGATGTTTAGTTGACACCTGAATATGGACACTGAGGTCAAAGGTAGGCTTAAAAAAATCATACTTAAACTTAAATTTAAACTTATTCAAAATTGACGCGCGAACAGAAACTTAAACTTAAATAAAAATTCAAGGTGTCAACTTAAACTTAAACTTCATCGTTTTTCAAAACGAGAAGTTAAATTTAAACATAAACTTAATTAAAATGGAGGGACGAACTTAATCTTAAACTTAAACTTAAATGAATGAGGGCCTACTTTTAAAACCTAGTCCAAGGTCAGCAACGTTTGAATTCCCTCAGGCTGTTTTACAACCATGACAGTAAGATTGGTGCATCATTAATGAATGAGTGAAAGAAGATTATTTATGAACTGTGGTAAATACGGATATATTACAAAACTTAAATTCCTTTACAAAATACTAAAAGTTTGCTAAAAATGAATTAGTTGTGCTATAATGGGTCTAGGTCGTGCTAAAACGAGACTCGGCTGTGCTATAACGAGACTCAGTTGTGCTATAATGGGTCTTCAGTGTGCTATAACAAGACTCGTGCTATAATGAGACCTTTTTATTGGCAGTTTGTTTACATCTGTGCTATAACGAAACCCAATCGCTCAAGGCGTAATAGTGCCACACTATTCCTACATTATTATGTACTCTTCTTATTCTTATTGACATTTTCAAAGGTAGTGTTATGATACGAACTCAGTAACTGAATCGTGTACATACACAACGTCTACCCCACGTAGCATAGACATCCATTTCTAATTTTCAACTACTTAAATACGCGACATAGACTTCTTTGATATTACCGACCCCGCCGGTCTTACGCTGGTTTTACGGTACTAGTGTCTAAGTGTGGATTACGGTACTAGTCTCTTAAGGTGGGCTACTTGTATAAGTGAAAAATTTAGGTTCTCCGATTTGCTTCAAATTTGGGCATACATCTGGGCTACTACTATGCCAAGTTTCAGCCTAATTGGCTTGATGCGGTTTAAATCAAAATTAAACACTTTAAACTTTAAATTAAACTATAAATTAAAAAAAAAATTATATTAATTTTAAATTAAATTTAAAAAATAAAAAAGCTTGGGTGAAGCCTTTACATCTGCGATGCGCCTTTACGGGGGCTACAATGTTTGCAAATTTTAAACAAGTTGGAGAACCTCAAATTTTCGCTTATACAGGTACCCCCCCCCCTTTAAAGTCGGAATATTTTTATTGCCCATGTTTGACTTAGGCCGCAAGCTACAGTAATCTTGACTGGCGGTTGATGTTATGTATTGGCCCGCTTCTATGTTGTCACTTTAATCCCAGATTTTGACAAGTCTATGTTACGTGCCGTCTACGTTGCGTATGTAAACCGACTGAATTGAATGAGACCTCCTGTGGACAGTATTGTCAACATCAAGAGTACATAATAGTATCTCATGTTACTGACGTCTCATCTGTCAAAGTGAGACATTATTATGCACTCTTGGTATTGTCAATCAGTGCTAATTTAAAACATGTCAATCTATGTGTTGACAGACTTAGCTTCATATGTAACTGTTAGCCATATGTTACAGATTTGCTTACAAGGTTAATTTAAAGAAAGGTAGTTTTTAAACTACGTCAGTGTTCTATTTATGAAGAAGCTAAAACATTCTTATTTATATATTAGTTCCATAATTTTATTTTATCATAGTATTAATGTGCAAGCTAAGCTAGCACATAAAACATAAACTACTACAAAAATATGCACATTACGAAGCCTGTAATGTTATACAGCTATTTTTTTATCTGTAGACAGAGAAGTAGGATCCCACAGTCTACAATGTGATTAAGCCCTTTGACATTCCAGAAACTGTTTCGCACAAATATTGATTATGAGAACGACGACAATTTGCTAAAATGTAAAATGTGATTTTATGCAGCAATGTCACCACCGCTTTTATCGCCTGAATGATTCATTCATTTCATAGCTATATTACTTAGCGCATTTTGATAGGGTCTGCTTTGATTTGACATTATTATCAGCCACAAACACATTGTTGTTGTATTATCTATGTATTCGTTTCACACTGCTTTAAAAAAGCCTACGTGCTTTTGCTCAGAAATTAGCCATAAATTTTTTTGCTACTTCACTGGTGAAAAATTGTTCAAGCAAATTTAATCGAGATATTCAAGATTATATAATATTCAAGTGCTGGGTAGCCTTTAAATTTGTGCTTAAAAACACAACACTTTTCTTGCCTTGAGAATATTGGCGTCAAACAACATCTGCACTTTTTTGCACTTTGAACATTAATACGTTTAAGTTATGATTTTGTCAATATCTATAGCACAAACTTTTTTTAAATTTTTAGTATTATTATTATGGGAAAAGAGACTTCTAATGATTAAACTATGCTTAGTTGATAATTAAACCTTAATAACTGAAAATCACCCTTTTTCATAATAGAGCTTACTATTGGGTTTTTAGAAAATTCTATTTTACTAATTATAAAAAACTGTAAAATGTTTGACAATGAGAATATTGATCTTTTTTTGTTGCAGGATTGCAAACATGAAGTTGTGTGTTCACAGCTAATTATTAACAATCTACAGTTATTTTTAACTTTGTTTTTATCAGTTTTAATTATATAGCGTTTATGTCCTCTGGAAATAGCAGCAGTTTGTTCCTTCTAAGACAATTTTTAGCTTAGTATTATATAATTTTGTAAAAAACCATGTCTGTGTATCTGATTATAGTTTTCGCTTTTATCACCCATATTAAACTAACTATTGCATAAATTTGTGGACCATGATTTTAAAATTTATTAGTTGTTTTGGCAAGAAGAAACTGAAGACTATAATTTAGTTGAAGTCTGTAATAATATTTATATCATACCTGTCTTGAAAAAAACAGTGCAATAAATAACGTCAACTAAGTGCACGCTGCTACATAGACTCACAGCGTGCATCTAGAATCTACTTATTGCACTGCTGTAGTCGTGCATCTTATTTACTGACTTATTGCACTGTATATTTCAAAACAAATGCAATATAAGTACCTATGTTATATCCCTTTGTAGTGTTCACTCAGCACCTATTCTGACTAAGACGTGAATCCCTCGTGCATAAACTCGTTCGCTGGGCGCACTCGTTCATGCACTTGGCGCTTCACGTAACAGTGCGTATAAAATACTGAGTGAACGCTACATCGTGCTATAACTTACAATTTTCACTAACATTGTGTATCAGATGTTATTACTAAAATTAGAAACGGTCTTCGGTCAAAATAACATAATTTGAAAGTAACTTTTTTATATAATCGTTTTTTTTCAGATGCATTATGCGCAAAGCAGTGGTAATTCTAGGATTGGTATTAATTGGTTGTCTTATATTGACATACTTTCACCGTCCGGTTAATTTCATTATGTATACTAAATCCGAATTAATACGCACTGAACTGCTTGACACAAGTACTGTTGAAGCCGAAACGCATCAAAGACGTTATCCAATCCATTTTACGTTAAAATCGCAAGTTACAAATAGCCAACCAGTCGCTACTAGCACTGTAACTGTAACACTGCAAAGCCAAACAATTTGCTCAAATTCCGAGGTAAATCAATTCATTAGTTTTTGTAGCACAATCTTACCTGCAATAGGTATCTATATTTGTATACGTGCACATGCAAAATGTACATACCTGACGTTCTTTCTAGTCTTGAAGGATTTATATTAGGATGTCAAGTCCTTTTAAAGAGCTGAGCTCAATGACATACGCTAGTGAGAGAGCGATAAGCCTCAGCCAGAACGTTGACGAATGCTTGCGTATCAAACCATTCACCAATTGAACAAATAGGATAATCAGATTAGAGCGGCATTGCGAATCCTACCGACAACCCGGCATGAAGGTGAATATGTGAGAGTAGTGATGGACGAATGTACAGTAAGTCTAGTCTATTCTTCTAAATTGATTTAAATTATATACTTTGACGTTTGTTGAAATAAGTTATGTAACCGTTTTAGTTATAGACTAGACGTTTGTTCTGATAATTATGTAACCGTTTTAGTTATAGACTACAGTTCAATTAAAGGTGTAATTTTTAACTTTTATTTTAGGATCTCAAAAACTGGACATTGTCTCAACACAAAAAATTTAATATACCTAGTCAAATGCTATCAAGTTCGTTATTGCGATCAATTATTGACTTTCGAAGAGTTTTAAGAAACCATTTGATTTCTTTAATTATATTGGACTCAGATGTTATGCAGTGTCTTTATGAAGCAGGGAACTTTTGCCGTAACATATCAGAAGTTTCCATTGTAGTCATGGCGGATGGAATTGCATGCATTAAATCAATTATTGTAAGTTGAGTGCATTTTACCGTACAATAGTTTAGCGATTATCCCATTGATACTAACAGATAAATCGGCAATTGAGAACAGATAAATGTAGCACATTTTGTTGCTGGCTGACAACTAGCCCAGACTTATACAGAAAAGCTAATTTTTTTAAATATACCAAAAGTAGAGGACAATTGATTTTCTGAACCTCTGAACCCTGTTTGAGCTGGAGTACAAATTTTAATGTTTCTGCAAAATTTTCTACGTAAAGACGTTACACTTGATATTGATTCTATGTGATTCATTGTAGCAGGAACGTAGCATACACAATGAGTCGAGTGTTTTGGATATTTTTGCGGCATGCCTAGATCTAACTTACATATCGTACTCTTTTAGCTAACCTCTGGTCAGTTTGCATAAAAATGTAGGCTTGTTGCTTCTGAAGGTTTTTGCCGCAAATTGGGCTTGCTTCTTTATAGCCAGTCCTAACAAAGTCTAATTGGACGATGCTTGCGCAGAAAAATCATCTTCAGTTTACCAATGGACTCATCAAAATTAATTTATCTGTAATGGAGCCTCGCGAACGATATTGGTTTGTGCCTGGTCAGCCTGATCTAGCATTTTTACCGTGCGTTTACTCTATATTTTGCATTATTACGTATTTGTTAAGCTCGGTCCGTTGTAGGATTCAAGCACTGTATTTGAACGAAATATACATAAGTGCACTAAAGAGAGACTCTGGGGCTGACTGGCAACATCGGTCTCCTACGATCAAGCAACAAACTAAAGTCTGACCAAAAATTGCTGAACACGGGAAGGAAGCCTGTTGCATGAGTTTTTTAGCAGCTAGTCAGTGTACTCTTGATGATTGAAATTAACGTCTGACAAGAAACTTGCTGTACTCTTGATAGTTAAAATATATTCTTTTCATAATGAAATCACATACATGTTTTGTTTTCTAAAGAGGTGCAACAATTTTTTGGCAGGCTTTAGTTTTCTTCGTAGTTAAATCACGTATTTCGTTTCCTCCCAATGTCCTGCTACTTTTGGTCAAACTTTAAATTGATAGTTCTGACCAAGAAAGTTGTTGAGGAATTGGTTGATAACTTGAGCGCGTGACAAACGCCAAAATTTAGATGATCAGTAATATTTACTTACATGCCTGGATATGTCTACAAAATATGTTCAAAATTTATAGGGCAGTTTTTCAACTTAAATGATATGGAATATACTTAATTTAATTTAGTTTAATAAGTTGTGGTGCCTTTTTGACGGCAATAATCAATCAACCCTGTCATGTGGAAATGTAACGTTTTAACTGTGTTCAACTTTATGTGAACTTTGCCAGACTACATAAAAATTGAAATTACGTGTGGTAGGAATATGAAGCAAAAACTTAACGCAAACTATTTAAAAATAGTGAAGACAATATGAATTCCAGCCAGTGATCAGGCATTGTGTTTCTGTTAGCCATTTTTGCAGTTTTGGCCTAGTTTCTTGATCTATGCTTTCTGTGTTGCAGGTTTTACCTGGAGCATATAACTATTTCAAATGCAGACTATTTAGTTCCAGCAAATGTTACCAATTTTCGCACACAGCGTTCTCATGCACAGTATTTGTCCTGTCGCCAAGATATTGCACAACAATTCGCAAGAGATTATCCGCAATGGAGCAACCGGTCAGCATCGCGTATAACCGATGCTCATATAGAAGCAATGGCAAATTTGAGAGACATTTTCGGTGAACAAGGAGTAACATTATTTCTTATGGGAGGTACTTTGTTAGGTTAGTTAGTTATTTTTTACTTACTACCAGTCGATTTAACCTCTAGCTATTTTTTTTATTGCTGTTAATACCAATGTCATTGTTGAAAGTATAAATAAAATCAGCATAAAATAGCCATAAGTTTGGCCATTAGTTTATTTAAATTAGTGTAAATTACTGGTGTTGGATGTAATATAATAGGTAAACATGTATGTAATTTAGCCCCTGAGTTGTTTAAACCACAAGCGATAATTTGAAATGGTTTTATTAGAAGAATGTAGTCCATAAACTACCGTTTTCAGCAAATCCAAATTTAAATTTGCAGAGTTAATATTGTTCTTGCATAATATTTAGAGACATATTTATTAGTATAATTTTACTATATTATCATATAATAGAAAATATATTTATTGATTACTATAATGGACCTATATAATTAAAAATACTAGTACCTTGAAGTAGTGTTTGAAGAACTAAGAAGAGGTAATTTTCAGGTTGGTATCGAAATTGTGATGTGATTCCATACACGACTGATATTGATTTTGGTGCACTATCCACTCAGTGGTCAACTAGTGTGGAAAATGTCCTAGTCAACAATGATAAAGGAATGGTCTTGTTTTGGATATTAGGAAAGGTAAATATCAGTTAATCATCTAGTCAACGTAACATCATAATATAATATTAAAGATGTAGTAATAACGTAAAATTGTCATAGTTACTTGGATAAATTTCGATTCAATTATGCCAAACGAATAATAAACTGCGAATAATTACATAATATTTACATAATATGAACTATACTAAAAATAACGATAATGACAGATTCTTCATGATACTTCTCAAAAATGTAGTACAACCTGTGGTAAAACGTCGCAAGATGCATAATTTTTTGATAAAAAGCGTCTGGGGTTGGTCATAGCGGTCATAGCGCCAAGGTCAAAACTACGTCAACTTACAGTAAAGTTAAGACAATTTTAAGGGTTTCACACTATATAACACTGTTATCATAATTAAATCGTAATTACTACATTACGAAAGGTGTTCTGTTTGTCATATCCTTAAAGGCGCCATAACTGGCCTTTGATAACTCGGACGGACACAGAAAATCCCAAACAATTCAATTTAGACAAAAATTTAAATTTTTTTGCTCGTTTTTCAGATGATGTACAATAACACAGACTTCACTGAAATAAATA
>JASANF010020057.1:0-20581 GCA_030248245.1 Trissonchulus sp. WLG1_4 | reverse complement strand
GTCTCAGTCTCTTTTATGTAGTTTGCATCGCTCATAGTTATATTGTTATTACGAAACCGCCGCCGTGCAAGCTACTATTTAGAACAGTCTCAAAAGTACCAGTAAAGTAAAGTTGATTTCGTTTCAACATAAATTTTGCAATTATTGTTGCCAATAATTAAATGTTAGCTGCTGCTACTGCCATTCGACCGTAAAATGCTTACTGATCACAACTGCCTAACAAACAACGAGTCTGTCCCCAAGTTTGCTTAGCATCCTCACTGACTAGAGTCATGCATCGTTTTATGATAATATCATATATATAATATTTATTATATATATATATATATATATATAATTAAATGTATTCTACTATCCTTATTTTTATGAAAAACATAATAACGATCAGCCCTTTGGAACGGCAAGTCGTAGAAACTAGATTTTTGCACCACTAGATGCGCCAAGAAAATTCGCCATTGTACGGCTTTTTAATTTTTAAAATATTTTTTAATTAACATGAATGTTACGCTTTATCAGCGTTTTTACAACAATATCAGCCCATTACTGTTACTTTGAAAGGATTTGATGCACTACTAGTAGTGCATCAAATCTTTTTCTAAAATATTTTTCGCAATCTTTCATAAGATTTACATAAGATACAGTCGCATCACAAAAATTTATATGGAAAATTTTTTTGACCTCAGACTGTAGATCTGGTCAACCCAGTCAAAACTAGACGCACTAGATTTGTAATAATATAATATAAAATTATAATCATTTATTATCCATTCTTTCAGCCAATCCGAGTGGTCTCTTTCGAACAGCCGTCGGGCGGATCGTTCACGTTCACGGGTCTCCGAATGGCCAGTGATTTCGAGCTGACCTTCAAGTTCAAGACCTCCGTTGCCGACGGCCTGATCTTCGAGGCTCGTGACGTGCACGGGATGAACAGCATTCGGGCTGAGCTGGTCAGTGGTCATCTGCTGGTCACGAGTCAGGCCACCGTGGAGTCCTACAACGTCACCACCCCAGCACGTCAAGCTTGGCCGATGGTGACTGGCACTATGTCAATGTGATACGACAGGAGAATGGGTATTGAATAAATTAGTGCTTAGTTATTAAACTGAGTTGCAATTAAGACCTTGCGAGGTCACCCTCTACTGCGTCAATACTTTTTTTGCAATTGCTAAGGTTTTCTTTTGAAAACAAACCACAGGGTTTGATACAGGGCATCACGTTTTTGACGTAGTGGATTTGATGGGTCACACTGGACTTGATTGATTGATTGACTCATCGATTTTGACATGAATGGCTTTGTGTTTAGAATTGCAAGATTTTAAGAAATTGTGAAATACAGTGACGCACTTTGTGTCGTGCATACATAGTAGCATCGAAAAAAAACTTAAAAAAAGGCTACAAAGTAAAACTTAAATTACTGATTTTCTATTCTAGTCTCCAGCTCCAACTGGATGATACACTTTTGGAAGTGGAAGACTTTGCGGCGGCCATTGTGATCCCCGACAGTGCGGCGACACTGAAGTTTGGCGGTGCCATCGGACAAATGGAGGAGAATGCTCGAGCCAAACGTGACGATGACGCGACCGGCTTCATGGGTTGCCTTGGCGACGTCACCTATGGGGGCGAGTAAGTTGACGTTGTGGTATTGATGGTGTCAGCAGAACACAGACATATTTCAAGTATGCATTGTTGGTGATGCTGTAGTTTGTTTATCTAGTCAGATCGTTATATGTCTCGGGATCGTGGAGGCGATTGCTTCCCCCAGCAACCTGACCCCTCCAAAAGGTCCGGTCCGTTCACCCCCCTTATCGGCTGTGACCCTTTTTAAAAAATTCGCGTAGCACCCCCCCCCCCCAGATTTTCTAAGCTGCACATACGTGCTCGGCAGTCTTTTTAAAGTTAGTCAAAGATATTAATTCGCAAACGGTTGCATTATTATAGATTGTTCTATAAAGTTAATGAATAGAACGATAAATAATTCAAAGATACCTTTATAACCTGAATCGGGTCGCCAAGGTGATACTGAATAATCCCTAAAATCGCACCTTAATTCCATTCAGATTCCTCCTTTTCAACAACGCCAGTCGTTCGGGCAGTGTGGGGCTGACTGGCTGTCCCCTGGACGAGGTCGTGCCCACGGCCGCCCCTCCGGGTCACACAGACGCAGTCATCGAAACAGCCGCCACCCAGGCCCCCCATGAAGGAAATGGTAGGCTAAAAACTATTAACCATGTTACTCAGTATGTTCTGGGAGAATGTTTATTAGTTTAGATAAAGAACCTACCCTTCTAAAACATCAAAATATTATACTTTGACAGTTTGACCTGGGCTCCTTTCTTACTGTAAAGCGTTTGGCTTTTGTTTGGTAGACTTTATTGTGATCTGTTTAACTTGAACCTTTTAACTCTAGATGGCAGTGCTACCAGGTGGTTATCATATTATTTTTAGAGACAGCATGTGACTGCTATACACAGCTGTAAAGTAAAACAGTAGAATATACAACGTATCGGAATTCACTGTTTTAGGCGAAACCACCAAACTGGAGCCCCTGAGTGAGGTGTGCTCGCTGAAACCGAACCCGGTGGGCATTCGCGAGGACTCCCGCGGACATCGCTTTGGCTTGCAGTTCGATGCTCACTTGGAGTTTGACAAGCTGCCACAGGCTTTTGATATTCGGTACGGGTACATTCAGTTGTCAGTTTATTTACTTTGTTTATCATAGTACAGTTGTAAGTCACAGGTGTTGCATACTGTTGAGTTGGTTTGACTTCAGTTAGTTATTAGTTTTTAAAGCAACCTTTTTATTATCTCATGCAACGCATTATTTTGATGGATGACTAACAACAGCCTTGAGGTGGCACGCAGGGGAACCAACCAGATTTAGCTTCGGGCATTATTTTTTCAGCGGCATTTGTAATCATAAGTTGTTGAAGAAAATTTTGTTGGTGTTAAACATGCTAATACTTTGAAGCGTTTCATTTTGTTATTTTCGATTTATCTTATAAGACAATTATAGTATAATGCGCAGAAATTTGGTTTGCGTTACTTCACCAAAAAAGGCAGAGTCACTTCATGTTTTGCTTGTTGCATAAAAATGGTAAGAGATAAATAACCCCAACCAAGTATATTATATATTCTTGACCCTTGGGACGAGTAGAATTTTGTAGTGACCATCACTGGTCACTACTGGTCACTCTCACAAGTGATATTCATAATAATATAAGGTAGGTTTATGTCCAGCAGACTAACTTTCGAATGAGTCGTTGAAGTCCAATCAATGACCACTTAAGTGTCCACTGTTGAAGAAAAAATGCTTTTTTGTTACTGAAACAATTTTTGATTATTTTCACGGTCCCATTTTCCTGTCATAGTGTGAAAAATAACGCGGGCTATTTGTTCCGACTCCTTATTGTACTGTATTGAATTTAATACACCCGGTTAACTGACCACTTCACCACTAGGGGGGCAAATCGAGATTTTTTTCACAGGTTGCAGATATGAATCTTAATTTAACCTATCTGAAGCTGCAAGAATTGCTACTACTGCTTAGTTTCAAAAACGGTTCACTTTCTTCACTGGTGACTGACCATTGGTCATTTCCCAAAAAATTGCACCAACTGTTTTTAGTGCCTAACTACACAAAACTTATCACAAATAACGCTTAAAACTTGATTACAAAATACTTTTAAAATGTTGATCTGCACTTAAGGGGGTAATTGCGTTTTTGTTGGGTTTTTTTTAGGGATGGCTTAGCGTTTGCTTATTTATTTCAAAAGCGGTCTTTTGCGTTAGGTAGGACAATATCTTTCCTATATGTTTGGCATGCCTTGGAATTTTACCTGTGTTTTTCTTTCCAGTATAAGCGACTAAAGAAAGGTCCTTTCCAAAATATTAAAATTTTTTACAAAAAGTTTGCGCCACGTTTGTTGTGGGGGGGGGTGGGGGTTTGTGTTATGCGTCCCCCTTTTTTTTTAAAAGGAAAAAGAGGCGATTTTTTTTGTTGTCGGGGAATTAAGGGGGGGGAGCCGGGGGTTTGCCTTTACGTCCAATTTTCTGGCGTCTTATAACTTGAGTACTGGTGGCGCAAAGTTTACATAGAAATCACAAAAACCTCGAAAACGCAACTACCACCTTAATCAGCAATTTTCAGTCAGTGTTAGTTCAACTACCTCAATTTTAACTAACCGCAAAATAGAGGGAATTTTTAAAAAGATTCAAATCAGCAATATTTTAGCATAAATTATGCTATTTTTGACTAAAAATGCTATTTAACACATGAATAATTTTTAACATAATTTCAAGTTTTAATACAGTTATAGTAGTAGTGGTCACTCCACAAATATTACACAGTGTACTTAATGTTCATAGTTTATAAAAAAGATTTTGCACATAGTCGAGTGGTCGGAGGCGCTGCTCGCCAACGGATGGATCGGCGGTTGGATCCCCAACATTACCTGTTGGGGATCGAACCGTCGACCCATCCGTTGGCGAGTACCGCCTCCGACCACTCGGCTATCCTGACGCTGCGGCGACTTGCAAAATCCTCTTTGTAAACTATGAACATTACTGAGTACAGTGTGTAATATTTGTGGAGTGACCACTGCTGCTATGACTGTATTAAAACTTGAAATTGTTAAAAAAAATTTTATTCATGTGTTAAATAGCATTTTTAGTCAAAAATAGCATAATTTATGATAAAATACTGCTCAACTGAATCTTTTTGAAAATTCCCTCGTGTGCTGGACATGAACCCACCTTATATTATGAATGTCTCTTGTGAATTTGGTGGGCGTACAGTAACTTTTTCGTCAGAGTGATCAAGTAGTGACCAGTGATGGTCACTACAAAATTCTACTCGTCCCAAGGGTCAAGAATATAATATACTTATATATATTATATATATAATACTTACTTATTATATATATAATTTGTTGGGGCTATCTCTTACCATTTTTATGCAACAAGCAAAACATGAAATAACTCAACCTTTTTTGGTCAGACTGTTTACAGTTGACGGTTGGGAACGAGTTGCGTCGCGGCCAATCGCCTAGTGCTTAGCACCAAACAGGACATTTTTTTGCTGAGCACTACCGTAAGCCACAATTTGAACTTCAAGTCATCAAATAGTGTCTATTTCAGCGGCAACTTCAGCATTAGTTTCCGCAGCGGCGCCCGTGATGGTCTGATCCTGTTCGCAGCCAACGGAAAACGCTCGGACTTCCTGACCTTGTTTCTGCGGCGAGGCCAAGTGGTCTTCCGATACAATAGTGGTTCAGGAGCGGCAACACTGCGCTCCACCAACACATTCCTGGACGATGAGTGGCATACGGTTGGTTGTCGGGGGACTTGGGGACTGGAATTTACAACCAGACTATAAATTGAACGATCAAGCTTAGCTTAAAAAGATTTAATGCGGCAGGACGTGTCTTTGAAAACAAAGGTTGACTTTGGCTCAAAGAATAACACTGCTGCGAAGTTATTTAACGGAACTAAAGTTTAACTCATCGAGTTACTGTTATGAAAAAAAGCTCAGACTGGATTTCGAAGATGTAAACAGGAGCGATAGGTTTGTGAATTTCATCCCTAAGCCCGGTTCATATCTGTCCTTAAGGACACATCTACAGTGACAAGGACAATAACTTTAATCAACTTTTATGAACATTTGACAGAATCGTTTCGGCTACTTTTGCACAAGACATTCATCATTCTTCTGTTGTGTGATATGCTATAAAACCTGTTAATGTTTCAGGTGACCGCCCGTCGCGAGCAACAGGAGGGCTGGCTACTAGTGGACGGCGTTCTGGAGGCGGAGGGACGCTCACCAGGCCTCACCACCTCCATCGATACCCAGCCTCCCATCTATGTCGGCGGCATTCCCAGTGCTGCCCTCAAACTGGCCAATACCAATGAAATCATTGAGGTATTGACTGCTGTATAGGAGACTGGTGATGTCAAGAGTACATTGTGGTGGCTCACTCTTATAGCGGAATAACACATGCTGCTTTTGTTGTAGTCGTGTGAAGTTTATCTTCTTCCATTCATAGGGGACTCACAATGGCAGGAGTACATTGTGGTGGCTCACTTTTGTAGTAGAGAAGGATGTGATGCTATTGCTCTGGTCGTGTGATGTGTACAGCCGTGTTTACGCGTTTAAGTTTACACCCGTCCTATCCCTAGTCCCTCGTCGGGTCGTTTTGTTCCGAACATTTTTCAGAAATCTCTGGCTATTGTCTTAGTTTTCTGTTACGTGAACAAAGTTTGCTTTAAGCTAAAACTGAGAGAAAACCGCTGGTGTGATTTTAGCAGCTATTCGCTGTACTCTTCATGGCTGCCGCTCCTTCTCTTCACGATAAAATCAGATGTTTTGTTTTGCCTCAGTGCTCAACTTTTTTTTGGTCCGACTTCAGAAAGTCAGTCTCTTATCAATGCTAGATTGATCTCTAAATGTTCTCCCACTTTTCAGGCGTCGAGTCCAGTGTTCTCTGGCTGCATGCGTGACTTTTCCCTGAACGAAGAGTTCCTGGGTGACCCGTCCGCCTCCCATGGCGTCCAGCAGTGCTCCATGTATACCGAGGAGGGCATTAGCTTCGGGCCGCACGGGGGATATGCCATCATACAGCAGAAACTCAATGTAAGCTTGGTGCTAGAATTAAATCCTGTTAAAAAATCAATGGATGAATTATATAGTGTCACATATATATTAGTCTTTTTGTGAACTTCTGTTCGCGTTATCTGTTATTGGTAAAGTGTCCTAATGAGACAGCTTACCTGGTATTACTGTTCAAGGCAGGCGTTTATGTCACTATACAAAATACACAGAATTTTTCATTAACAGTGATATATTTTTTTAAAAGATCATAACAGTATTCTTTCATTCGAAAACAAAGTTTTTGACATAATATCTGAAGTTGAGCACTTTCTATTAATTTTGGCCTTGTCAGTGAGTTTTAATAGTGAACTTGATTTTGATTTCAGATTGGCCAAGTGTTCAGCCTTGAGTTCGAAGTGAAGCCTCGGACGCAGACCGCCCTGATGCTGAGCATATTCTCGGAGGAGACGGGCGACTATCTCACGCTGCAGATGATTCACGGCCGACTGCTGTTCACGGTGGAGAACGGGGCTGGCGCGGAACAGGCGCAATATGCCCTGCCCTCTCCCTCCGACTTTTGCGATGGACATTGGCATCGCATTAAGGTGAGGCAACCGTCGCTCATGGTCTAAAATAATACTCTTGGTGCTTGAAATTCGCTCTGTTCGTAATGAAGTCACGTGTTTCGTTTTGTCTCAGGGTCCACCAATTATTGGTCAGGTCAGACTTTAGTTTATAATTGTCTGTGTGTGACCGCTTGTGTTTATGTGTGTGTGTGTGTGTGAATCTAGATGAGTCCTCCCTTAATTGTTGAGATGTTGTTCCTTGTCTCTCCCGAGTGCTAACTGCTCATTATGTTGCCAAATTATTTTAGCTCTTTATTCATTGGATAGTAATCATGGAGCCCAAGTTTTGCTAGTCTCTTGCTTTTGGTTTATTGGCAATAACAGGCAGTATGGCATGCATTTGTACTAAAAAAGAATATTGTGAGAATCTGAATCTTATACTTCTGCAATCTCTAGCCTAAAGCCCGGTTCATACTCGTTCTTGTCCTTGTTCCTAACGTTTTGTCCTTGAGCGATTCCAAGAAAACTACCTGGCCAATTGAGTTCATGTTTCCCTTAAGGCAAGTCTGGGTCACATCCAGATCGTGTGCAAAAAATTATCTCAAATGCTTTGGTAAATTCGTCACTGCAGTTGATCGAAATTTGTCCTTGTCCCTGTCCTTACGTCCTTAAACCGGGCTTTAAGGCCATCCACTGTAGTCTCGCCATACGAGTGTTCTGGTTTCCATCTGCCCAGTTCACAGCCTGAGATCTAGCCAGTAGAAATACCTTGGTGGGTGACCCTGGACCCATGTGCTGCACTGAACGAAACCCTTTGGACTAATGTTTCAGATCTACAAGATGAAAAACCTGATGGCTCTGAGTCTAGACCGTGGGAACACAGTGCACATCGTGCGCAGTCGACAGGCCACCGACACCAACACCAACGACCAGTTGTATCTGGGGGGCGTGCCCGATGACTATTTGCACCCGGGGCTGCTCACACGAGGTCAGTGAGGCTTCGGTTATGATTAAGCCCGGTTCATACTTGTCTTTAAGAACATAGGGACAGGGACAGGGATAGCTGGTGTGGAAAATTGACGCAATCGTTTCTGCTATTTTTTTGCATGCAGTAATTTTAAGTGAATTCGTGTTGCCATGCCAAAAATTAGCAGAAACGAAGTACATTTTACACAGTAGCTGTCCCAAATTTGTCCTTGTCCCTGTCCCTATATTCTTAAGGACAAGTATGAACCGGGCTTTACAGCCGTGTGTCTTAAGCTGCACAGTGGTTCGAAATGTTGCTGAGTTTGCCACTTTCAGAAGTTCTCGAACTAGAACAGAGTGTCTTCACTTGATCTCTTGGAACCAAGTGAAGTTGTCTAAAAAGTTTTCACTGAAGACTCTGTGAGTACATTTGTGGATAGAAGGGTCTCCGATCAGTTTATTTTTAGATAAACTCGTAAATAGGATGGCCTCTAGGCTTTAGCTAATACTTGGGGCATATTTTTTACGTTATGCTCGCAGCTTCTTAGGAGTAGTTTTGACCTCTGAATCCGTCGTCCGTTCGTGTCTACTGGCTAGTCACTAGTGCCAATTTAAAATTGGAATCTGTAATGAGTGAAATTATTGTAGCGGATTTCCTTACAATCGGCAACCCGTTGTGGCTTCTGGACTAGATTATTTTAATTTTTTCAGATCGATTCGTTGGCTGCGTTCGTGTGATCTCGATGGGCAACAAGCCGAGACGTAAGAAGAACATCGATTTCAGTGGAGTCAAAGTATTTGGTGACGTCACCAAAGCGGGCTGTCCGGTCAATTGATTTTGATCGATTTTTTTATTGATTTGATTTTATCAATTTACCCTTTTGGCCTCATCAATGAAATTATTGATGACCGATCCTTTGTCTTTTTTAGCCGGTTTTATCAATAGTTATTATTGTATGTTATTTTATGTATGTCATTTACTCTGTTTTTATTTTTTGCTGTTTGCAGATTTTTTTATGAAATCGTTATTGATCAGTAGTTGAATAATTTTTTAATCTTACTGAATTTCATTATTCCAAAACGTCAAGAATGAGGTCTGGAATGTATATAAATGAAATTTATCTGGGCAAAATATTGCTAAAATGTAAATTTTGATCCTGAATTTGAAATTACTTTTAATGTTAGCTCCGTATCAGTGTATTACGCAAAATCTGCTCTCTGATTGGCTCATTATCTCAGCCTGTTTTCTTGCCGTGCTTCTGTTTGTAGTTTTGTATCAGTTTACAATCGTATAGTTTTTAGTCATATATGTTATTGTTTATGTTATTTACTTATTCCGTTACTATTCTTATCGTTATTTGCGAATTCCGTTACTATTCTTATCGTTATTTGCGATTATCGAGTTTTATGCCGTTTACCTGCCTTTTATGGTTACACATACATTGCTTATTTTATATTGTTGTTTTTTGTGGCGATTTTACTGTAGCCGGAGATCACCGAAGGTTTACAGTTAAACCGGAGCCTAATACGTGATCGTATAAAAAAGCAGATCTTGTGTTTAACACTTTTTGTGAATGCCGCGCAGAGATGTTGATTGTTATATTAAATTTGTCTTTTCAGGAGTTAGATTTTTCAATGCTGAGGGATACATATTGCAATTTATCAACGAATTGTTCTTCAAAAAGGAAATGTGTATGCGAGTGAAAAGGAATTTTGAAAAATGACGTTTTTCTTACTTCTGCTGTTACCTGTGGCTGTGGTCTCCTAAAATATTCCTTGATGTCCAAAATGCGTATTTGATTTTCGATATTTTTAAAGTGAAAAACGTTTTTGACAATAGTAGTTTTATCAGGAGCAAAACCTTAATTATATACTGTGAACCACTATTAGGGAAGAGATGGGTGCATTCTTACTAGACAACAAGATTATCCACGGTGCACTAGAACTCGAACGCTCATTTTCTGAATTTGCAGACCAACGCACTACCGTTTTGAGCTACTTCTGAATTTGCAGACCAACGCACTACCGTTTTGAGCTACAAAGCCAATACTGAGCTGACAATAATCGTTCAGTAGCCTAAAGGGTCTTTACAATAGGTTTCAAGAAAGGGAGGAGGGATTCTTGCAGAAAGAAAGACAGCATCAACATCAGAATGACCCAGGTGGATTCCAACCACCTCTCCCTGGATCTGCAGACCAGCGCTCTACCATCGAGCTACTGAGCCGATGATGAGCTGTCGTAAATCCCTTTAAATACTCTAAGGGGCAGTGGGCCTATTTTACTGCAATATATTAATTTACAATTTTTATGAAAAGTCGATGTGGTGTACCTTGGACGGGGTAGTATTCTGCCTGTATGGGGATTTCTGTCAACTATAGCTACGTTTAAAATTATTATAGACGACGAAGTAATTTTTAGTAATAGCTGAAATTCCTAATTTTATTAATTGTTCGTGGACGGGGTAGTATTTTGCCTGTGTGTGGATTTATGTAGGTACGTTTGAAATTATTCGACGAAGCAATTTTTAGTAATCGCTGAAATGCCTAGTTTTAATATTGTACGTGATCTCGTGTTATACCTTGTTTTTTTGCAGTGACTATTACTGTGACTATTTCTTCATATTCAGCATTGGTGGACTTGTATTTTAAGCATATTTTTATTGTCACCAACTTACCAAAATGTTCAGTTATCTTTTTCTTTTTTTACTATTCAACTTGAAACATATTTCAAATTGGAACTTGCTAAATTACTTATGTACCTAAAAGAAATCTTAAAAAAAATTTTATCAATTGGTTTTTTTTTGGTTGGACTTTAATTAGTTTATTATATTATATTATTCTTCATTATGAAATAAACAGTTTGAAGTCAAGTTGTTATTGAAGATGAGTCGTATTTAATTTTA
This sequence comes from Trissonchulus sp. WLG1_4, assembly GCA_030248245.1. NCBI lineage: Eukaryota > Metazoa > Nematoda > Enoplea > Enoplida > Ironidae > Trissonchulus > Trissonchulus sp. WLG1_4. The sequence continues at coordinate 9,561 of JASANF010020057.1, read as the reverse complement.
AGCCACGTGTAAAAAGTGTTTACATTACCATAATGGGTTTGGGCTTGGGGGGATCTCTTCCCAAGAAAGTCCACTACCCCTCCCCCTTGGTTTTCATCAGTTGAAGATTATTGGAACTTTGCATCCCTAAAGCCCGGTTCATACTTGTCCTTAAGAACACAGGGACAGGGACAAGGACAATTTTCGGTCAGCTGCTGTGAACAATTGACACCACTTTTTCGGCTAATTTTTTGCATACGATCTACAAGTGACCCCAGCAGTAATCATGCGAAAAATTGGCTTATTTGGCCCGGCAGTTTTCTTGGAATGGCTTAAGGGCAAAACGATAGGGACAAGGACAAGGACGAGTATGAACCGGGCTTAAGAGGTGGTAGTGTCGCGAAAGCAGTCAACTTTAAGTTTAGACTCAAACGCTCTTTTCGTCCATTATTTTGTAGCTAAATAAAACTTGGATATTGGATTAAGGGGGTAATTGCGTTTTTAGGTGTTTTTTTGAAAAGCCATAGCTCAGCGTTTACAAATTCAAACCACAAGCGGTCTTTTGCATTAGGTAAAACAATATCTTTCCTAAATGTATGCCAGGCATTGAAATTTAACCTGTGATTTTGTTTTCAGTATAAGCGACTAAAGACAGGTCCTTTCAAAAATATTGCAAATTTTTACAAAAAGTTTGCGCCACAGCTCTGAAACGTACGATTACCTGTTGAGGCTGAAAGTTTGTAAGGTTTTTGACATGTTTAAAATCCCCAGGCATGTCCCCCACTTTTTCAATAACTAGTCGATTTACTGAGATAATAGCTGAAAAGCAAACGCACCGAAAATTTAAGATATTTTCTTGTAATTAAAACCCTCTAAAAATGTCCACAGGTGAAATTTCGAAAAAGTGGGAGACATGCCTGGGGATTTTGACCTTTACAGTACTGTCCCAAAAATTTATGCTCAGGCGTCACGCATAACTTGAGTACTGGTGGCGCAAAGTTTACATAGAAATCACAAAAACCTCGAAAACGCAACTACCACCTTAAATAATGGTGTACTTATATATATATCACTGAATTGCTAACTAAGCAGTAAACAACTGCCTGTTCACAGGATGAAAGTCAGGATTATTTTACCGTTTCGGTGCAATGTAGCGCGGTGTGCACTAAAATTAGAACCAGTGCAGTGGGGGTAGTGCCGCGAAAGCAGTCAGCTTTTGAACGTTCTCTAAAACGCTCTTTTAGTATCGAGCGGCGTGCACTAAGAACGTTAACGCCTTCCTGTGTACTACTGTTGGCAACGGTGACCTACATACACCCAGAGAATCAGGGCAGAGAAAAATCATGCCCTCGTTACACGATGCGATGTTAACCAGACCCGATTGCGAAGCGAACTGTTCTCGACACCATAGTTGAGCAAAACAGGATGCACGACCCTACCGCAGCGGCCGCGCAAGACTGTGTTTAGGATAAACTCGCTTTGTGAGCCCCTCCCAATGTTCCATAGATCCCGAGAAGGTGCATCGCAGATGTTTTTTTGTTTGATTTTTATCGATAGAGAACCTAACAAACCATGCCTCAATCGAGCTCTACATATTTATTTCTATTACCTGCCCAATCTACCTTCTTAATTCAATTATATGTCCTTCCTAGGCGTCCCTAGTCCTACGGTAGCCCACCAGAAGCCTGAACCATAAGCCAGCAGTGTTATTATGTCATCAGCAATATTGGGGGCAATCAGTGACGATATTTGGCAGTCAAGTTGATTGGTCTTTATAGCCGAACAGTTCCAAGCCGGGCCGGGCTGGGGCAGTGGTCGGGTCTTAATGGGCTCGGTGTCATCTCATTTGAGCTTGCTCTGAGCTTAAATTAAGCTATTTCAATTAACATGCGGAAAATAATGGCCTCAGACTCGGGCCCTGGGCTTGATTTAATGAATTAGCAGAGAAGCCCGGAAATTCGCTCAGATTACGCCAAGAATCATCCTATTACAGAGAAAATAGGCCTTCAATTTCCCAGCTTTAATAGCTTGATCAGCCTGTTGACACCTAAGCTATTTTAGCTTTAAAATGAGCCTTGGGCCCAGGTCACGTTGACATTTCGAAGGGGGGTGCTGTATCTTTTGTTTTGGGTCCAAACTTTTTTTCAAGGGGTCGTGCCCCCAGTTTGTATTATCTCAAATTTATATGCACTAGCAGAGGATGAGCCCCCCTCGTCATTTTTGCCACTCCGAACCCACTTTGAGCCCGCTCAGTACCCACTATGCGGAATCCTGGATACGCCAGTGGTCCGGGACCCGGGTTTAGCTCAGACTGACAGCAAACTCATAATAGGCCAGACCGATGTGCAATAAAAAGTTAATTATTTTGGACTGAAAAATAGCCTCAAATAACACTCAATTTTAGTCTTTAATTTTGTTCCATTGATAAATTGAACGGATTACAGCAAAATTTAATGGATATTAGATAATGTAGATTAAATCGTACGTATTTTAAGATAATAAAATGCGACAATTAAAGGAGCAAATTTTGATGTTTGAAAATATGGCCTTGAGTGTTTAAAATTGCTCTTAAAAGCATAAGATTTTAGGTGCTTTTAATGACCAAAAAGTTGGGATGAGTAAATTTTAACAACTTCTCACGATGCTACCACACCTTGGAATTACCTACTTTAGTTCCGCCTTTAATTTTCAGTTGATTTGCTATTTTTAATGGCATTATTCATCAAATTATTGGGTGCGCTTCATCTTGCCATTAAAGTAATTGTTTAAACGCAGTCGAAGCCCAACATATAATCCTGTCAACTCCGGCAAATATTATTTGTCAAAATTATCGAAAGTTTATAGCAAATATGAGAACTAAGGCGCCGAGAGACTTTTTAGACCAGCAATAATTTATCATTGGTACCTCTTTTTGCCAGCCAACCTAGGCTATCAGTGCATGTTGTTATTTTATAACCGACAGCTTCATTAGCTGTGGAGCCGAACAGTTGCTGTAGTCAGCTCACTTGCCTGCCGTTCGACCCATTAGCAAATTAGCCTTCTTTACATTTTTGCCAACTTTGCTTACTATCACCCAAAGACCAGGGGGGCCCGGGCGATAGCTGATTTAGATAAAAATGTAATAAAAAAAGTTACACGACATTTAAAGAATCGTAAACTTATATATTAAACGATAGACAAAATAGTTACCCTATTACTGACTTTTGATTAGGTATATCTGTTTTTGAGCGGACTAGGTTATTATGGTTGCTGTTGGATTGGTGGTAACTTAATGCGTCCCTAAGTGCTCATCAAAGTTTTGACAGATTGCCTCTTGAGCGACAGACGACGCCATTTAAGTTTGAGGACTAAATTAGCGAAGGCAGCTCGGCTCCTCTCCGAACAAGCCGGCGACGCCCAACACACGATGAGAAAAATTTGTTGCACAACTAATTGTTTTCAAAGGGTCGATTTAAAAGCACTAATTACTCACTTAAAAGCCCAACGTAGGAGATGAAAATTATTGACAAAGACGAAAGGCTGTCACAGCGGCGCCAGCGATCTTGGAATTTTAAACTAATTGGAACGGCCCGCCGGGAAGCCCGAAAAACTGGGCCGAGAGGGTTACGGTAGCTGGCTGGAAGGAGGACCAAGGCCCAAGGGCTGGTTCTCGTTGGGAAATCAGGAGGTGACCCTCGGACTGTTGCCAGCAACACTGAGTTTTGATTGGCAAACCATTAGCTTGATCTGTTTGGCTTGGCTTGTAAACCATTCAACCAACAACCAAAGCTGACGGCTTCAATTACAAATTGTAAAAAATGCAAAGCATAAATGTAAATTGACTTCGACCGACTTTAGAATACTTAATAGTTCTTAAGAAAAAACATGGAAAACTGATAAAGAGGTACAGTATGTTACGTCATGTATTATGTGAGTATGTATTATTTTCAATGTGATATGTTTATAATTTATTAGCACAAATAGCGTCTGGGTAATAATAATCTATGTAACGTCAGAAGCACAATACAACTGGTACAGTAACGGAGACATTTGAGCAAAACAAACAAAGCTAGCGGTACAAAACACAACATAAGAATACTGTAGAGTCAATGTAACAAAGCACCCTGCAAGAATGACTTGCTAATTCGCTGATTTTGGAATTTATTTTCTGGTTGAGTATTCATAAAGTATTCATCTTTAAACAGTCATTTTTGGAGGCATTGCATCCACCGAGAAAATTAGTAAAAACTCCTTACATTTTTTGCATTATGAAAAACACTTTGTCAACAGCTACCTGAAGAACAATAATGATAAGTATAGAATCGTGTTTTTGGTATTATCTTGTGAAATTATGACCGCACACACGAAACTGTATCCTTTAAGGGGGTAGTGTCGCGAAAGCAGTCGATTTTGCGCGACTATAAAACTTTTTCAGTGAAAGATAGGTCATTGTTCTTTATATATTCTAAAATTATGTTTCAAGGGAAATAATTTCGTTAAGTTTCAGCAAAATTGATGCAGCATACAGTTAGCAGTGAAGTCGCAAAGTCGGAAAAATGACGTTTTGAAAACCTATTCACATTCGATAGTTTCGTCACAATTATAAAACTTTTTGATTAGATTGTTTTGACAGTCTAAAAGTACATATGCTCTAGTTTATGCACACAAAATTTAGTGCAAATTGCTTGAGTGGTTGCGGAGTAATACCTGTTTGAACTGTGAAACTGTGCGGAAACTGTGAAGTAATCACAGCAATAATGATAAATTGTAAAAAATCTAGAAGCTTATTTTGAAATCTAAAGGAAAACGAACCTTTATTTTTCCTTTTTCTTATTTGTGACAAAACATTGTGCGTCAAAACGTTACATGTACTTCACAAGCTGGCCAATCTTATATCTGGCTTGATTTTTTGAACTTTTATGCCTCTATTGTGTGATGTCTGGCTTACAAATGGTGATTGGTTCAAAATATTGGTAGATATTGGTAATCTAGTGTCTGGTAGTATTTATTTGATATCATATAGCATTTTACTAGTATCTCAGTGAACGTACAATTTGAAAGCAAAAAGCTCTCTTTTTGCAACCTATGAGCAAAACTGCTTTGGCGACACTACCACCTTAAGTATGCATCGACCCTTTAGCATTCGTGAAAATAGCAGATAATTAACAAAATCAACATATAAAACTAGAAAACTGTATGCTGTAAAGCTCGATGGATACTTACAGCCCCATGTTCGTTCAACCGGCAAAAGTACGAAACAATCACGCCACTAATGGTGTTTAAGATTAGAAATTTTGTCGACTGAACGGACATACGGCTGTAAGTATGAATCGTCTTAAGATGAAATTTTATTTTGCAGATCTACATATGTAATGTACAAATCTCGTTATATCAATTCGTTAGCCTTAAACTTAGCTTCGCAAATGTGGTGGTGTTAGTAACAGTATGAAAAAGGTTTATGAAACCTGTTAAATATTACACAAAATAGAAACAAAATAGCAAAATGTGACGAATCGTCCAATTTGTGTACAAACAGTATGAAAAATATGGCATACAACGGAAGACTAGAATAGCATGAGAGTATGCGCATGAGATAGAATAGTCTGGGTAGCCTATATACAATAACACAAACAGCTGATATAAGTGACACAAAAGAAATGCAAAGACGTTACCATTGAAAACACAGCAAAGGGTACCGTAATGCTTAGACAATTAAGCACAGAAAAAGAAGACATTTAATTCATTTTCATGCGATTGTGAAGCTTCTAATTCTTTAATGACTCAAACACATATCCTTTATTTAACGGTGACTGGTTGTCGTTCAAATGAGTATGTACTTTCAGAAAGTTACTGTACAGCTTACAGAAAAACTATATGTGCCATTGATTTCTGATAAACTGAATGAGATTATTTAACGAAGTTGATTAAAATGACCAACAGAAAATATTCCGTGTATACGAGTTATCAAAATAAAAATAAGCTACAGAAGTATCTGTCAAATTTTTGATCCGGTGATCCTTAGTCCATCTAATTTGTAATACCACTTACTTAAGCACTGGTGCATAAGCACTGGTTACCCACTCAAGCCTGGTTTATACTTGTCCGTAATGTATCCCGTTTGCCCGTTAGCAAAAAATTTATTACATTAGTTATTGCAGAATCATAACGGCTAATAGTCAATTTTTCGGAGAAATCCCGACTATTAAATGCACAAAAAAGCATCTGTTGCAGTTTTTTTGCACCGGCTTACAGACATTTCCTTGCGGGCACGGACAAATTTGATCCAGGTCTTAAAGTGTTCTAAAAATGCATCACATTGTCCGCAGGCCGGGAAGTGACCACGGAGGGCCTGGCGAAGGTGCCCGAGGGAGCGGAGCTAAGCCCGATCGGGCCTCTGGGGGAGATGAGTTCGTGGTTGCTGGCGGGGAACTGGGAGTAGACGGCCGAGAACAACGGCTTGCCCGCCTGCGCGAACTTCATCTTCTCGATCTCCGCCTCTTGCAGACGCTTGGCTTTGGCACGGCGATTCTGAAACAAGCAGGAGTGAAATTGAATTGGTAGTATAAAATGGTGGTAAATTTTTTTTGGAAAAGTACTTAATGGTAGGACGACAAATTTTAATTTGGGAAAAAGAGACAGGAATGGCTTGGGACCGGAATCGATTATTTTGGAAAAGAAGTTATTTCTAAAAAGTCTAAAACTGAACTTTCATGAAACTCAACATTACAGAGTGTACCCATAACAACATTAACCCTTTTTCACATTTTACAAAAAAGCTACTTATGTCATCGTTATGTACATAACAAGGTCGTAAGTCACAGTTTAATTAACCAAAAAATGCTTGAAAACGTACTTGAAACCAAATCTTCACTTGAGTTTCTGTGAGACTCAAGGAGGCGGAAAACTCTGCTCGTTCAGCGATGCTCAAGTACTGCTTCTGGCGAAATTTCCGTTCCAGGGCCAGCAGTTGCTGGGTAGTGAATGGAGTGCGCGGCTTGCGATTGCTCTTGTGCTTGCGTAAGTGACATTTCGTGCCAGGGGGAAGTTTCTGATCCACTGTAAAACAAACACTTCCGTGAGTATTACATACGATCCTTCAATACTGACTCATTCTGACATATCCCATCACTGAAGTTTTCTGTTTAACAAGTTTTCTGTTTCTTAAGGCTAGTTCAAGTGTCAACGGATATTCAAATGATTCAACTGATTACATAACATGAACCTAAATAAATACACCCAAATTATGTTATCACTCACAAAAGTGAAAAACAGCTATCAAACCGCCAGTGTTGCTAGTGAAGTAATATATTCGACAATGACCAAGGTTACTGATTAAACCCGGTTCGTACTCGTCTTTCAAGTCCAGCTTGCATGCTACAATTTATTCATCCCAAGCGACTGCGTCAGTTTTTCACAGCAGCTGACAAAATGTTATCCCAGTCGAGGTCCCAGTGTCCGCAAGGATAAGTATAAACCAGGCTTAAACGTCAAAGTTGCTTAGACAACGGACATGCGCCACTAAGCTCAGTTAATAGTTGTCCTTGTCCCCAAGCAGTTCCTGGACAACTCAATTGCGGCTGTTTTGGCATGAACAAAGTTAGGATCAAGTCCAGCTCGTGTGCGAAAAAACAGCAAATTCATTGTGTCAAGTTTTTTCAATGTTCATTTGAAATTTATGTCCTTGTCTCTGTCCATGTGTCCTTCAAGACAAGCATGAACCGAATTTAGGCGACCTTTAGGCCTGGTTCATACTCGTCCATGTCCTTGTCCCTATCGTTTTGTGCTCAAGCGATTGCAAAAAAATGGTTTACTCAAGCCAACTTTTAGCATGAATAAAACTGTGTTTACTTGCAGATCTTATGCAAAAAATTAGCCAAAACGCTTTTGTCAATTCTTTGCAGCAACTGACCAATGATTGTCCTTGTCCCTGTGTCCATAAGGACAAGTATGAAGTATGCTTTAGCCATGACAAACTAAAACATTTTCTTACATGGTGGACTGCTAGCATCATTTGGCAACCAGCTGAGTTCAGTGAAACCGAAATAAGGGGGTCGGAAATAAGTGGAAGGGCCGGGGACCCCCAAAATCATGGGGTGAACACCGGGTGCTGGACGGATTGGCAGGGGGTACGGCGTGGGGGGGTCGGCAGGGGAAAGACTAAGGGGGCCATCGGAGGGGGGGCAAGGGGGTGACTCTTTGGTAGGGCTGTCGTGACTGCTACTCCCGCTGGGGGAAATCAGTGCTTCCACGCTAAAGCTGGACGTTTTAGAGATCGACTTGGGGGTCACTTGCTGACCGGTGCTGGGTTGGGTGGACAACATACTGAAACAAAAAAAGACTGGTAATACAAAATACTAAAACAAAAAAGACTGGTCATATAATGACTATATAAAGATGGACAAAGGATTGAGACAGTTGCGAACGTGAACAAATGATAAAAGAGAAAGAATTGCTTAATGATATGTTTCACAGTATTCACATGATACACTAAACTAGACTAGACTAAACTGATACAAATAGATGATGACGATATAGCCTATTGGGAAGAAGTAGTACATAAGAGGAACAAGACAAATGTAAGTCTACATTAAGAATATTCGTGAATGATTGGTCAAAAACATTGCAAAAAAACTACATATGTACATAAGTAATAAATAATTTAAAATAAGATTTTAAAGCAAACAGCAGAGAACGATAATTCAGGCATTAAATCCTACAAAATCCCCATGTTACACATTTTCTCTGAAATTTAGGTTTCTTCCTGTACAGTAAATAAGCTGGCGCTGTAGGGAACCCGATAGGCGCTGTAGGCGCTGTGCGATAGCCCTAGGCTACTTGATGCACTCAACATGTACTGAAACGTTTTGCTGAAAATTTTCAACATTATGTATGTAATATGTATGCTCAAAACTTGTAAATTGTAAATAATGAAAATTATGACAGTTTAAAAGAAAAATAATAAGTATCATATCAAAAATTAGCGTTGTCTTGTCAAATTTAAAAATTCATGAATACAAATTAACCACTGGAAATTTCAAATTTGTGGCTTTAAGTGGATTACGGTAGAACAGTTTGTTAATTTCAGTTATTTAGGTGACTCCTAGGCAGAAAGAAAAAGAAACAATGAAATTTTTGAAACAATTAAATGTGTTATAAAGATTACAGGCAAAAAGGGTTGCAAAAAATAGGTTATCTAACGAAATTTACGATAGAAAATTAGTTCTTTGCAAATTAAATGTTAAAAAGTTGATCATTAATTTAAATTTCAATGATAACCGCCTTGATTCAACAACAGGGGTATTATGTAAATTTATTATTGTGAAGCGCACCTGCAAAAAAGGTTGCCAAAGTTTAATTTAGTTTAAATTTAACATGCCAAATTTATCGTTACATGCTTCAGCTGACACCAATGCAAGAACCAGGAATAGAAACTGTGCAAATATTGTAATTAAAGTTGTAAAGAGCATTAATTATGTATGTATGTATGTACGTCTTTGGGTCCGTTCCAAATTAATATTTTTGATTTTCTGCTTCAATAAAAATTTGAATTAGTTGAAATGAAAAGGTGCAAAAACAGTGATCTCAAAAAGGAACATTCGATCT
>JASANF010020055.1:0-14482 GCA_030248245.1 Trissonchulus sp. WLG1_4 | reverse complement strand
ACTATGGAAGCAGAAATCAAAATAGTTTACTGGCCGCTCTTTTATTACAAAATCAGACCACCTCTCATCACTGTTCACCAATTCAAAAAAAACTAATTCACCAGTTCGAGTTTGATCAATAGTTAAGTTTAGTTCAGTTATTAGTTTGTTAGTTTTCAACATCCTCCCCCGGCCGATCCGGAAGGCTAACTTCAGTCTCAAGTGGTATCAAATCTTTAACGCCCCTTTTTGAAGTCGAACCACTCGGAAGGAGAACCCGCACAAACCGCACTTCTTCATCCGCTGAAGTTAAAAGTTCCAGAACTCTAACCATTGGCCATGTCGCCCGCGGTGTTGTATCCTTGACTAAATAGACTTTTCCAACTTTTGGAGCCCAGGGTTTCTCACATTTGGCCCGTTTGAAATAATTCACATGAGTTTCACGCAACTCATTTAGATAGTGGTTTCGATATATTGACCAAAATTGATCTAATCTTTTTCGAATGATATTGCGGTGGCGAAGTAACGTTTCAGCATTGTTGCCATTTGGGATATAGTCTGGATCAAACATAGACTTATCAGGTGGCATACTAAGCAGTGACGTGGGGGAAATGAAGTTGGCTGGAGTGATCGATCCTTGATCAAACAGATCAGTTGAATGTTGTAACAGCGGACGTGTGTTCAAAGTTGCTTCTATTTCACAAAGTAAGGTTGCTAGTGCATCCTCACCAATTACGGTCTTCCATAATGTTTTTCTTAATGCGCGTTTGACTAATCCGATTAATCTTTCGTAAAAACCACCAACCCACGGAGACTTTTCAGGTATAAACTTCCAGTTGATTTCTTTTGCGCTGAAAAATTTAACAAAATTTTCGACTTCATCGTTTGTCATTTTTCTGCCCCAAATCTCTTTCAACATCATAGATCCTTTCTTGAACTGTGTGGCGTTATCTGTCAGAATTATAGCAGGTGTTCCTCTGCGTGAGATAAATCTGGAAATAGCGTTGATTGCGGACTGTGCAGTAGCGTCCTTTACTAGCTCAAGATGTACGGCACGCGTAGAAAAGCATGTGAACAAAGCAATCAAACGCCGCTGACTTGGTTCGCCTCTGGCATTCTTAATGTATAATGGACCGGCGTAGTCCATGCCTGTATGAGCAAATGCAGGACATTCTTCGAGCCGTTCTTTAGGCAAGGAGGCCATTTTTGGAGGCTTCAAAGGACCGCTCTCGACCTTTTGACATATTAGACATTCTTTGAGCGTTTTTTTGACAGAACTGAGGCCTTTTGGAATCCAGTACATTTTGCGAATGCTTGCAAGTGTCGATTTAGCGCCAAAATGGTGGACTTTTTGATGGGCCTCGAAAATCACTAGCTTTGTAAATGGATGATCTTTAGGCAAGAGGACTGGAAACTTTGCGTCGCTGGAAATAGGAGCGTTTGTAATTCGTCCTCCGCAACGCAGAAGATCACCGTCCAGAAATAGATCTAACTGCTTGCACAGCTTTGTCACTTTGTCGTTTTTCAAAGCAGTTTTGTGATCCGTAAACACCGCTTGAGTAAAAACAAGCCATTGGAGTCGAGCACGCTGTAGCTCTTCTGTTGTTATGTTGACTACCGAAGGAATTTGTTTCTGTCTGCAACTTTCTATGAATCTGTAGCAATACGCTGTCACTCGTAGTAGTTTTTGTACAGATGAAAACTTCAATACATTGATGCCATAAGGAGCTAGATTATGTGCGTTTTCACGTTTATCTCGTAGAGCTTCGACAAAAAACTGAGGTGCGAGCTCGCATTTTTTGCTAATATCAACAGTTTTTAGGCCACTAGGCCACTGAGCTGGGTGGTTCAGAACCCATTTCGGGCCTCGGAACCATATGCTGGACGTAGAAGTGACTAGAGATAGCTGTTGATCCACCATTTCACGAGTAGCTAAGTCTGCTGGATTTTCTTTTGTGTTCACATAGCTGAACTTTATATCTGTATAGGATTGTATTTCTCGGATCCTGTTTTGGACGTAGGGAGGTAGAGTCTTGGTAGACTGTATCCAGTGCAGTACAATTTGGGAGTCCGACCACAGGTACTTAGATTCTGCCTTTTGTCGTAAGCAGTTTTCCACAAACTTGAGTGCTCTTGTACCAATCAGCACGGCTAACAGCTCCATGCGAGGTAGCGTCATTGTTGGTTTGAGTGGAGCGACTCTGGCTTTTGCGAAAAGTAAGTGACAGAGAACTTGATGGTTTTTGGTTTGGCGGATGTAGATTGTTGTGGCGTATGCTGCTGGGCTCGCATCGCTAAAGCATAGTAATTGGAATGGCTGTGTTATATTAACTTCTAGATATCGAGGTACTTTCAGGTCGGATGCTGTGGCAATTTGCTTTTCGATTCGTTTCCACTTAGACATTTTATCAGTCGGAATTTCGGTGTCCCAGTCGACTCTGTCTTTCCACAGCTCTTGTATCAGCAATTTTCCGGCAATTGTCACTGGGCATAAAAAACCAAATGGATCAAACACTTGTGCAGTTTTTTGCAAGATAACGCGTTTCGTCAGTGTCTTGTCTGGAGAGACTTGTTTAGGTAGTTTTATAGATATCTGGTCTGTGTCGATGTCCCAAGTTAATCCGAGAACTTTGACTTTTGTACCAGCTGTCTTGTCATTTTCAGGCAAAATCGCATTGAAATTTGTATCATTCGACGTCCATTCCCGAATGTTCATTGATGCAGCTGCGAATAGTTCTTTGGCTTTGTTGTACAACTCTATCATTTCTTCTGTTGTTTCGGCTGAGAAAAATATATTGTCCATGTAGATATTGCCACGAATAACTTGCGCTACTTTACCTGGATTCAAATCTAAGTGATGGTTTATAGTCGCGAGAAGCAGAAAAGGAGAAGCTACTACCCCAAATGGAATTCTAGTAAACCGGTAAATTTGAATGTTGTTGTCGATTCTGGGATTCAATAGATCCTTGATCCACAAAAATCGCGTAGAATCCCGATCTAATTTCTGCAAACCGACTTGTAGAAATGCCTTTTCTATGTCGGAAATAGCAGCAATCTTCGGGAGCCGAAATCGGAGCAATAAATTAACCAAATTTTCCATATAATTTGGCCCAGTATGGATAAGGTCGTTCAAACAAATGCCTTCAGGTGTTCTCATGCTGGCATCATAGACGATGCGGACTTTGGTGGTGTTACTGTCCGTCCGAACAACTGGGAAGTGTGAAATGTAATGCACAACCGGGCCGTCACTTTCCTTCTCCGTCACATGTTCTATAACACCTTTTTGAAGCTGATCAACAAAAATTTCGTTGTAGGCTTTCAGGTTGTCCAAATTATCAGGAACTGGGCAAAGAGACTTTAGAGTGCGACCAAGCCGTCCTTTAGCTGTGTTGAAATTTGTTGATATAACAGGTTTTTCACTTTTCCACGGCCACCGAACTTCATAACGGTTATTTTGAATTCTGACTGTGTTCTTAAACTGTGCTTCAATTTCATCATTTTTGATTACATTGAATTTTTCAGTTGGCTCTATTCCAATAGCCTCTAACTTCCAGAATTGCTCAGCTTCTTCTTTGCAATGGCTGAACATCATGGTTGAGGATTTAGATTCCCTATTGCTTGTTTTGTAGTTTCCTGAAATGATGGTACCTAAAGGTGTACAGTAGATAGCCATAGCGTCACCTATAGGCAAAATTTTGGTAGTGGCTTGTGGACCCATTATTTGATGCCAGTAATCCATCCCGACTAGTAAATCAATTGGAACAATCGCTCTTTGAGATGGCGGAGAATTGATCGGTTTGAATTTTTCAATGTAGTTTTTTGTGACCTTGTCAAATTTTATTGGATAGAGCGGCAAATTTGGCGCCATGTTGGCAATGGAATATGCTACAATATTCAGCTTAAATCCTTTCGGACCCTTGAGAGACAGTTTCACTACTTCAGCTGTCACTTTTTCGGTTTGGTTTGAGTTGAATCGGGCTGTTTCCAAAACCACTGTCTTTATTGTTCGCAGGTTCAAAGCTTTAGCAACCTTTTGATTGATGCATGTGAAACGGGCGCCTCCATCAAGATAGACTTGGATTACACTTTGTGAGCCTAGTTCTTCATTTATTGCAGTCGCAGGGAAACATGCCATGATGATACCGTCTTCTTCTTGAGAATTTGCCAAGTGGATCTGGATAGGAGCTTCAGTTTCTTCATTTTTTTCTGGTTCTTCTAATTCACTTTCTAGCAATTCTTCGGGCAAGGATGCGTGCTGCTGCATAGTAGCAGCATTGTTCCAGTCTGGACATAGGGCAGAATTGTGTTTATCACTTTTGCAGTAGTAACAGATCTTCTCTCGCTTACAGGACTTAGCTAGGTGATTTGGAGCTAAACATTTGAAACAAATTCTTTTTTGTCTTGCTATTTCTTGTCGACGTGCAGTGTCGCGGACAATGTTGCAGGAATCGCTATAGTGTCCGGATTTGTTACAAAACACACAAGCAAAACTTGTATATTTGGACGTAGATTGCAACAAAGCTGCAGTAGGTTGTGCGCGGAAACTAATTCTGTCAACTTTATCTCTTGAATCTCCTTTTTGAGTTTCACTTAGGTGCTGATGACATTTGTACAGTTTCGACAGAATCTCCAAAAATTCGGACATAGACAGACAAATCAAATTTTGATCCTTGAAAATGGCCATTTCAGCAGCTTTCTGATACAGCCATTTCGGTAATTTTTTCAGTAAAAGTGGAACGTAAGCCGTGACAGCGGCTGGAGCAACACCTAACCGTGTTAGCGATGTGGATAAGGCTCGAACCTCGTCAATAAAATGCTCTAGATTGCATATATTGTCTTTGACAGGTGGTATATTTCCAAGTGCTTCCCAACTCGCAGCTAACAAAGTGTTTTTGTCCCCGTAAGCTTTGTGTAAAATGTTAATTGCTTCTGAATAGCAGTCTCCTTGGACACCCAACCCTTTAATTTTAGCGTACGCTCCCCCTTTCAGCACCTGATGCAAATAGTCCATCTTTTGTTTTTGGCTGAGATTGGGTCGAGAGTGCACATTAATGTCAAATGATTCCCAAAAGTTAACCCAGTCTAGGGTGTCCCCAGAAAATGTGGGTAGGTTAATTTTTGGCAATTTGGCGTAGATTGCAGTTGTGGGAGCCTCTGGCTCAGTTACAGTTGGAATAGTTGTTGGTGTTGGACGAAGAGTTTCCAAAAGTAGTCGCATGTCCTCTCGTCTTTCTTGGCGAAATTCTTCTTTTTCTCGCCTCCATTCAAGTCTTTCTTGGCGTCTTTCTTCTCGGTCTTGCTGTTGTTGGGCGATCATGACTTTTATGAAATCGAAGAGCATCGAGCCTTCAGCAGTCGAAGGCGCAACGTCAGCAGCTAGAGTAGTAGCATTGGCGTTTGGAGTGACTTGAGCATCAGGTTGAGGGTTAGACTCCATCAACCCAAAAGCAGACAAATCGCATCCCATAGACAACAGGTCTGACTTTTTAGCAGCTTTGGTCTTTAGTAGTTGAGCTGGCAACGAAATTGTCGAACACTCGTAACAATCCCAAGAAAAACTTCCCGTCTTGCTTTGCAGAAACTGGAATATAGAATCTGGCAGTTTTCCTGAAGACTTGTTATTAACGCAAGCGAAACACGACCATCTCAGGCAGGAATCGCAGGTGAGACCGTCTGGCACAAGACCGGCGCAGCAGAAACATGGTAATGGAGTCGACATGGTCCCGCACAGAACCACGCTCTGCTACCAGCAAATATGGAAGCAGAAATCAAAATAGTTTACTGGCCGCTCTTTTATTACAAAATCAGACCACCTCTCATCACTGTTCACCAATTCAAAAAAAACTAATTCACCAGTTCGAGTTTGATCAATAGTTAAGTTTAGTTCAGTTATTAGTTTGTTAGTTTTCAACACGCTCCTAAAATGTGGGTTTTGGCCATTATTTTGAAAATGCGCAAAAATAACCATACATCGTAAGAACAAAAGTTGTTCAGGATTGAATTTCCTTCAATTTGATGTGCATATCACAGGAAAAATTTTTTGAAAAATTTCGGGCTTTTTTCAGCAAGAAAAATAGATTTTCACGAAAAAAGGTTCATAAGCCAGTGCATTTACACGTATGTAATGATTTTTGAAGATTGAAAAACGTTAGCAGCTGTGTTTTACTTGAACATACTTCAAAATTTTCGGTGTTTTATTGAGTGTGGTGTAGTTTTTTCCTGTTGTGCCACAGCACAACAGGTCTTTAATTTTGATTCTGGCGGACAGTATAGAGCGTTGCATAAGCGTGTGCGTTTGTTTGCTGTGCACTTTAGATTAACTGTACGTGCGTCACAGCGTTGTCTAGCGTAAAAGTTACATAGAAATTACCGATAACTTTTTCCAGTGCGTTCGTTTAGCTCATGTAGTTTAGGTATTACGCGTGCGTCACATTGCTGTGACTGTTATCTGGAAGTCTTAACTGACGAAAGATTTCTGGAAGTCTTTACTTCCAAAAGATTTCGCAAGCCACTATATAAAATAAATCATAAATGATGACAACCCTGTTTCGGATGCTCTAGCTAGTAGCTATGAATTGTTTTCTTAATTTTTTTAGTGGTTTACACCAAATCGGATTAACTTAAGTCTGAGTTAGAGCTAATTTCCAGTTGAATTGATTTAGTTAAATCTCGGCTGAATCGGAGTTACACCTCAGTTTTCAGTTAACTTTTAAGCGTTAATTGCGCTAATCTGCATTGGTGTAGCTGATTGAACTGATTTAAGAAATTTAAGTCTAAGCTGAGTCGATTTAAGCTAATCGTCAATTAAGGAGGGGGCTACCTGTATGAGTGAAAATTTTAGGTTCTCCGATTCGCTTTAAATTTGCACACAATGTAGCCGCATGGAAGGCGCGTCGCAGACGTAACAAATTGGAGCCAATGATTTTGCCAAATTTTTACTAGGGACACCCAAAAATTCAATTTTACGTGTAAATCATAGGCGCAAAAAAAAGGTTTTTGTGCTCACAAAGCGTTCCTTTACTCGAAATTTTTTTAATACTGACGAAGCTGATTTTTACATGATTCGATAGCCCAATGTCATATCTCAACCTCTATGATCCATTTTTTTAAATTTTTGCCATGGCCTGAGCAGTGACGCCGAATGTAAAATCACTCAATTTTGGCGAGCCCAAAAAACGGCCATTTTTTCACGTTTCGCCTTCGATTTTAGAAATGAAAATACATATCAAAAATCCGGATCACACGATTTTGCGGATACATGTCAGCTGCTACGATGCCAAGTTTCAGCTTGATTGGCTTGATGTGGTTTGTGTTAGAACTGTCCAACTAAGGGCTAAGGCTTTTTTGCGTCCTACTTTTGCCTATGTAAATACACTGACAAACGCACTGAACCAAAAGTGCACCTTCAAGCTTAATTGTTCTCATCTGAGGTTGGGGTGCATTGGGGGAGTAACATATGTGAAAATAAGCAAAATTGGAGAACTTTGATTTTTGACCTGGGTAGCCCCCCCTTAATCCGATTTAGTGCAATCCACCGTTTCACAGGTAAATATCGCTGCACAAAAGGCTTTAGCTGACCTCTGGTCAGTTTACTTAAAACTTTTTGCTTGATGCTTACTGAAGGCTTTGCCGCAGATTGGGCTTGTTTGGAAAAGAAAGTTGTATTTTCTGCATGATGCTGAAATAAAGTGCTTGTGAATACAAACGAAACTTTCGGCTTGCGATTTTAAAAAATTGGCTCAACAAGGAAAGTCAAAATTTGGCACATAAATGCACCTTGCTGTTTTCGAGCGGTCGCAAAATTTGATTTTGAGCAAATCGATAGTATTTACGGGGGTAGTGTCGCGAAAGCAGTCGATTTTGTGTAACTGTAAAACATTTTTAAAAAAAGATAAGACATCGTTCTTTATATATTTTGAAAATATATGTCGAGGCAAGTATTTTCGCCAAGTTTCATCAAAATTGATGCAGTATACTGTTTGCAGTGAGGTCGCAAATTCGGAAAAATGACGTTTTAAAAACCTATTCACATTCGATTTTTTTGTCACAATTATCAACTTATTTGCTTAGTTTGTTTACATAGACTAAAAGGACATATGTTGTAGTTTATGCACACAAAATTTAGTGCAAATTGCTTGAGTGGTTGCGGAGTAATACCTGTTTGAACTGTGAAACTGTGCGTAAACAGTGAAGTACTCACAGCAATAATGATAAATTGTGAAAAATTTAGACGCTTAATTTATAATCAAAAGAAAAACGAACCTTCATTTTTTATTTTTCTTATTTGCGGCAAAAAACCGTGCGTTGACACGTTATGTGTGCTTCACAAGCTGGCCAATCTGATATCTGGCTGAATTAGTTGAATTATCATGTCCTTATTGTGTAATGTCTGGCTTACAATCGGTGATTGGTTCAAGATATTGGTAGATATTGGTAGTCTAGTGTATGGCAGTATTTATTTGACACCATATGGCATTTCACTAGTTTCTCAGTGAACGTATAATTTCAAAGCAAAAAGGTCTTTTTTTGCAACCTATGAGCAAAACTGCTTTGGCGACACTACCACCTTAAGGTGGCACTCCTGAAATGTGGGTTTTGGCCATTATTTTGAAAACGCGCAAAAATAAACATGCCTCGTAAGAACAAAAGTTGTTCAGAAGTGAATTTCCTTTAATTTGATGCCCATATCACATGAAAAATTTTTTTAAAATTTTTGAGCTTTTTGAGCAAGAAAAATAGATTTTTTTCAGAAATCGCCTTACAAGCCAATGCATTTACACGTATGTAATGAATTTGAAAGACTGAAAAACACAACCAGCTGCGTTTTAGTTAAAAACACTTTAAAATTTTTGGTGTTTTATGAGTGTGGTGTAATTTTTTTCTCAAATAACGCAATATTTTTTGCATGAGACAGAAATATAGTGCGTGTGAATACAAACGCAAATTTTCGGCTTGCGATTTTCAAAAATTGGCTCAACAAAAAAAGTTAAAATTTGGCACATAAATGCACCTTGTTGTTATCGAGCGGTCGCAAAATTTGATTTTTCGCAAATCGGTAGTATTTAAAAAATTTAGTCAAATTTATGTTTTTCGAAAATCGTGATTTTAGTGTTTTTCGATATATCAATCATATTCATCAAAAATGACTTTTTGCGACCGCTCGATCACGTTGAGGCGAGCAAAATGAGCTATCGATTGTGCAACAGCTACTTACTTGCGAAGAGAAATTGCAAGCCGAAATTCCACTCACGTTTGGTCTACAGTGAATGCTAATTTGTATCAATCAACTTCATTTTTTGTATTTAGGCATACTTTTACACCAGCTTGCTATTGTGCATCTAAAATTGGCCACAGAATGCCGCTTTTCGAAAAGTCACATTTCAGGAGCGCCATCGGTGGCACTAACGAATGTGCAGTGGTTTTTAAATTTTTGAAAAAAATTAGTTGATTCAAACTGTATTTTTTGAAAATAACGTCTGTAAAAAATTGATTTATATACACAAAATGACAAATGAAGTAAGCGGCATCATGTGAAAAATTTTTTGGAGCAAGCCAAGCCAACAAGCCAAACTACACAACAGGAGAATGGAATTTTAACAGTTTTGGCCACTTTTCTTAGCGCATGCGCAACGCATAAGCACAAAAATAAATATGAATAAACTTTAGTAAATTTTCTAGACCCAAAATGAAAATTTTTTCAATTGCTTATATTTTTGCGCAGATATAGAACCCGAAAGTTGAGTGTGAATAGACACTTTTTACTTTGAAACCGTATATTTCATTATATAATTGACAAATCATAAAATCGTTCATTTTGGGTCTAGATAATTCACTTTTAAATATTTGTGCCATTTTTCGCATATTTTTATTCTTTAAACTCGTCAAAAAGTGGCCAGATTTGAAAGCGCTCAAAAAAGCCAAATTGGTATACTTTTAACACGTGCCATACAAATTATCTTTACAGTTGTACAATAAAACTTTGCTTAAATGTAGAAGGAAAGTAGCGCTTTCTAACGCTATAAAAACTATGATATAAAGTTAATTAATTATTGAATACTATCCTGTTGAAAAACACTGCACATTCGTTACTACCACCTTAAGGGGGCGCTCCGGGAATCGGGGGTTACATCGAAAATTGGCAAAAAAAGTTGGCAAATGTCAAGCTTTATTTTACGTATATGTAGTATGGCACAAAAGAACACTGGAGGCAAAATTTTAAATCACGTGATCATGTCACGTGACTCCCAGAGCACCAAACGTGAGTGAATTTTCGGCAAACGATAACTCTGCTTATACTTTACGTATAGTCACACTTTGTATACCAAAATGTAGCTTATGTGCTTTTCTAGTTGAACATTATTTTGGTTTTTAACATTTATGTCGGATTTGGATAAAAAATGTCATTATGTGTTTTCGAAGTCGAACTCTGAGCAATAGAATTCATATAAAAAAATTTCTAAGCTTTATTTTAAAAAAACTAAAAAATTGTTCAACTGCGCAGAGCCTAAGACTATAATTGTGCAAAATTTTGTTGAAAAATATCTCGCCAGCATTTTATAATCGAATGCCGAAAAATTGGTTTTGTATTCACACAGCCTATATTTGAGTCTGCTGCTTCTGAAAATGGTTTCTTGTGGGATTTTTTTTGCACAGAACGCAATAAAATTGTTTTAATTTTTCATTACGACTAATAAAATCTACGTATTGTTTGTTTGGAAAACCTCAAAAAGCGTTGATGCACTGGCTTACTTGCTGAATTTGTGTAAAAGTCGAATAAAATCAGTAAATTGTCCAATTTTTTCCAATTTTTTTGCTATGTAGCTATGCACGTCAAAACATCAGAAATAGTATTTTGGGCAACTTTCCTTCAAGAATGATAGGTCATTTTGGCTATTTTTAAAAAATACGGCCCAAAACCTTGATTCCCGGAGCGCCCCCTTAAGAAATTTAAATTTATATGTTTTTCGAAAATCTATTTAATTCAATTTATTTTCGTGTTTTTCAATATATATGTAAATTATATTCATCAAAAATGAGATTTTGCGACCGCTCGATCACATGGCAAACAAAAGGATCAAGTGCAGTTGGGGGGGGAAAAATAGTGGACCTATTTTTTGGAGTAGAGCACCTTGAGGGAAGCATTTTTTGTAATAGAACTACTATCCACAAATTTATATTTTCTGAGCTATGACCCCTTGAAAATTGCATTTTCTGTGTTTTTGGAAGTGAACGCAGGCCAAAGTTTGAAGCCAAAAATGGCTGTAGTCTTTGTTTTTGGATAGTTTTGAGTGCGTTATGATGTTTTAAGGCATCGTCTAGGCTTAGTTGGCAGGATTCTCTAGGCTAAGCTGCCAGGATTTTTTCTGAAAATTTAGATTTCTTATTGCCTAAGCCTGAGCCTAAGCCTAAGCCTGAACCTAAGCCTAAGCCTAAGCCTGATACTAAGCCTAAGCCTAAGCCCCATACTAAGCCTAAGCCCTAATCCTAAGCCCAAGCCTAAATCAAGGCCACGTTTGAATTTTGTCAAAAATTGGACGTTTCTGGCGAATTTGGCCAATTTTGCGGCAGGAGCCCGGTCAAAGAGCCTTTGTTTTGATTCTAAAAAATTGTAACCAATAATCTGACACCATTTTGACACAATTAGAACGGAAAAAACAAGAGCTTCGGAAAAAATTGCGAAAACGTCCCTCACCGAGGGTTCAGATTTCGGGGGGTCGTATCTCAGAAAATCCAAAAAATGAAATAGGGGTTCTTGAAGCAAAAATGCTTCCCCCAAACTGCTCTACTCAAAAAAATAGGTCCACTATTTCCCCCCCCCAACTGCATTTAACCCAAACAAAATGAGCTATTGATTGTGTAATAGCTATCTTGCTGTGAACAGAAATCGCAAGCCGAAATTCCACTCAAGTCAAGTTTGGTCTACAGTGAATGCTAATTTGTATCAATCAACTTCTTTTTTTGTGTTTGGACACACTTTTACACCAGCTTGCCATTAGGCATCTAAAATTGGCAGCAGACTGCCGTTTTTTGAAAAGTCACATTTCAGGAGCGCCAGTAGCGTAGCCAGGATCGAGTTGAGAGAGGGGCCAAATTGCCTTTTTGCCCGAAAAATTTTCGAAGTTTGTCTACCGGGGGGGGGGGGGGGGGTGCTACGCGACCCAAATTTTTTATACGAGGGGGGGGGGCCCAAATCGCTGAGGGGGGGGGCCAAAACCGCGGAGGGGGGGGGCGGTGGCCCCCCGGCGCCCCCCCCCCCTGGCTACGCCACTGAGGAGCGCCACCTTAAGATGAAATCCTATCCAATCCTGTGGTGTATGTGTGCAATTGGTTCAAATTGTAAAGTTGGAAAACACTTCCATGTTCCACGTGCTTTTCCTTCCTGCAAGGCTCATCACATAAACATATAAATTTCATATTTATAAAACTAAGCCTAAGCCTCAGCTTTAGCCCAAACTAAGCCCGATAATAATACTGCACCCGTATTCATAAAAGTGCAAGCTCGGCTTTTTATCCGAGCTTTGAGCAAGCCCGGCTTAAAATCCCGGCTTTTCGTATTCATAAAACCAAGCTCGGCTTTTTATCCAGGCTTTTTGGTATTCATAAAAGCTGGGATAAAAAGCCGAGCTTATGGTATTCACAAAAATCAAGCTCGGATTATAATCCCGGCTTCCACGTATATTTTATTGATTTTTTCATTATGAATAAAAAGCTCGGATAAAAAGCCAGGCTTGAACAAGCCTGGATTAAACAAAAAGCTCGAATAAAAATCCAAGCTTGCGCATAAGCCTAGCTTTTTATCCCGGCTTTTTCAAGCCAGACTTACGGATAAAAAGTCGAGCTTTTTATCTCGACTTTTATGAATACCGGCCCTGGGAATAAGCCTAAGCCTAAATCCTAATCTAAGGCTAAAGTTGAGTGTTTTTGAAAACGCACTCGCGTTTTCACACTCTCACACGCGATGAGCCTTGCAGGAAGGAGAGCTCAGTGACACTTCCGCGAATTTGTGCTCCTCGTGCAAATTTGTACAAAATGCGGTCGTTTTATGGTACAAAATAGTACAAATTCTGAGCTATCAGAGAAAAAACATATTTCAGAACTTGTACTGACAAAGACAAAGTGTCTGTCTGCCAACTTCACGCACGTATATAAATACTCTACTCACAGGAAAACCGGTGATCCAAATTTTCTCTAAAACACCGTCTTACACTTCGGAGGTTATTGGGAGCTTTTTATAGATATTTCGTAGCATTTTCGGACAATTTAATTGAGAATTCGGATGTATAAACTTTGTCCAAAAAATCTGTAAACCAGTTTTCAAAAATTAAAATTGGAAAAAAAGACAAAATTTAGACAAAATTCTGACATTTTCAATATTAGTAAATATTAGTAAATATATCCCTCCACCACCCGGTGAACAGTAGCAGAGTGCAGTCTAAATGTATATGTATATGCTGCCTTGCAAATTGTATATAATCCTTGACTTTGCAAAAGTCAATATGTCTTAATTTTCTGTGAAAACCCTCCAAAAATGATTCCTTGAAATTAAGACAAATTTAAGACAATTTAAAAGAAAATTAAGATGTCCAAAAATTATCTTAAATTTACCCTATTTCTGTCTAATAGGTTTAATAGGCTTTTTATAGAAAAATAAGACATCTTAAAAATGTCCGAATTTTGTCTGAATTTTGTCTTAAATAAATTCCAATTTTTGAGAATAGACATCCGAATAACCAATTAAACTACCCGAAAACGCTACGAAATATGTATAAAAAGCTCCTAATACCCTCCGAAATACCTCCGAAGTGTAAGACGGTGATTTAGAGAAAATTCGGACCACCGGTTTTCCGGGTTAAATGCAGTTGGGGGGGGGGGGAAATAGTGGACCTATTTTTTTGAGTAGAGCACCCTGGGGGAAGCATTTTTGCTTCAAGAACCCCTATTTCATTTTTTGGATTTTCTGTGATACGACCCCCCGAAATCTGAATCGTGAGGGACGTTTTCGAAATTTTTTTCCGAAGCTCTTGTTTTTTCCGTTCTAATCGTGTCAAAATGGTGTCAAATTATTGGTTACAATTTTTTAGAATCAAAACAAAGGCTCTTTGACCGGGTTCCTGCCAAAAAATTGGCCAAATTCGCCAGAAACGTCCAATTTTTAACCAAATTCAAACTTGACCTTAATTTAGGCTTGGGCTTAGGCTTAGGCTTAGGCTTAGGCTTAGGGCTTAGGGCTTAGTATGGGGCCTAGGCTTAGGCTTAGGTTCAGGCTTAGGCTTGGGTTCAGGCTTAGGCAATAAAAAATCGAAATTTTCAGAAAAAATCCTGCCTTCCTGCTTAGCCTAGAGAATCCTGCCAACTAAGCCTAGACGATGCCTTAAAACATCATAACGCACTCAAAACCATCCAAAAACAAAGATTACAGCCATTTTTGGCTTCGAACTTTGGCCTACGTTCACTTCCAAAAACACTGAAAATGCAATTTTTAAGGGGTCATAGCTCAGAAAAT
>JASANF010020054.1:0-13203 GCA_030248245.1 Trissonchulus sp. WLG1_4 | reverse complement strand
TAAGAGTACTGTCTTGTCTCCTTCAACAGCTAGTATCAAGAGTATTGCGCTCCGCATTCCCACACGCATTTACATCAAGTCACTGAATTCAATCTGAAATAAACCCTCAACCAGTTAAACAAAACTAGACAAATTTTGTCCACGTAGATTACATAGTTATTTTACCTCTCTCTCCCTCTTCCAATTTTAATGCTTTGGCAACTTGTACCAAATTAGCCGCAGCCTGCCAAGTCACACGTTTCTTTTTACCCCCGCCTTTCGCTGAAAATACAGTACCAAGAGTAATGTATTATGCCCCCTTGAATCAATAGGTAATATCGAAGAGTACTGTCCATACACGGCGATACAACAAAGTGCTACTCAAAACATGAAGACCCAGTCTTTTTGACTAGATTAAAAGCACTAGACATATTTTAGTCCTAGGGTCAGGTATTGGGGCAAAACTGTAGTTTCAAATTTCAGTCAAATTTGAACATCTTCCTACGCCCTACACATAATGATGTGGGGCTGAGGGGGGCTCCAAAATCAAGAGCCACGAAGAGGGGGGGGTGTTAGTTAAAAATGTGAGCAAAGCCGGGTTAAATGTCACTTTTTTAAAAAATTATCAAAATTTCAAGCATTTTGGATCAATCAGAGGCGAGGGGGAGGGAAAGTCTCTAAATTTAGCCAAAATTTTTTTTTTCAAATCCTGTCTTCTAGAAAACTGAATTTGAGAAAAAAGTTTAACAAAAAGTGGTAAATTAATTATAATTGCTCAGTTGGAAAAATCTAACTTGTTTTAGAGAAAGCCAATTTCGACTTGACCAGAAAGCAGTGTCGATTAAACAGGGTAACGGGGTCAAAATTTTTGGAGGGCCTCTATGATCCGTATTTTTTTGAGAACCCTCCCCCCCCCCGCAACAACCAAAAGTACCCTAACTGTATGCAAAAAGTTGTACAAATTTTCCCGAAAATGTGCCTTTTTTACAAAATTATTTCCGGGTAACCTCCCCCCGTCCCTCTATTTTCTTGCCCCCCCCCCCCCATCTCCCCCTGATACATATATGACTATTGCCACTGGCTTTCGTTTTTTCATACTCTTGCCAGCAGAGACCCTGACGAGACTATCAGGGGCCTGTTGCTCAGCTTTACAAGTCTCACAAATATTGTAACAATTAAGTGCATAATCAGGTGATTCGTAATGAATTTATATTATGAACCCGTAATGAACCACCTGATTTTGCTCTTTGCTCCTGATTGTTATAATAATTGTAAGACTCGTAAAGTTGAGCAACAGGCACCAGACCTACCCGTAGTGCCAATGAGCTGTGGTGCCTTGGCAGGAGCGGTGGTGGAGCCCTGGCTGTGACTGGAGCTGGAATCCGCAGAAGGCGAAGCGGCAGGAGGCAGCGAGGAAGTCTGAAATATTTTTGGGCGGCGTTGATATTTTTCCGGAAAAAATAAATTTGGAGGTATGTATAAGAAAAGTAAAAAAACTTCATTTATATTCTTTCGGACATCTGACGTGTAAAAAAAGTGGAATGATCGGAAGGTCTGTTGTACCTGTTGTAAGACAGTTGTGACGGTTGCACGTTTTTAAGTTTGCCTTATTTGCCCTTTAGATTAGCTTTCAGGCATAGGCTCAGCCTTGGGGCCTAGGCATCCTAATAACCCCACTAATCCCTGTAATCACTGTAAACCCCTTAATCCCCAAAACTAATCGCATTAATTCCCAAAGCACGGTTCATCTTGTCCTTACGGACACAGGGACGGGGACAAGGGCAAAATTTGACCAGTTGCAGTAACGAGCTGGCAAAATATATTTGGCTAATTTTTTGTGTACGCACTAGTCTTCGTTCCAACATTGTTCATGCAAAAAATCATGACATATTTTTCCTGGTATTTTTCTCAGAGTTGCTTTGGCGTAAAATAATAAGGACAAGGACAGGGACGAGCATAAACCGGGCTTTTCTCCAACAAATTCCTTTCCTTCTCCAATATCTGTTATAGCCTAATCTTACTAACCCCACTAATCCCTAATCCTATTAATTACCTAAATCCCCCTAATCCCACTAATCCCTCTAATCAATAGTTTCCTTAATCCTGCTCCATTCCGACTGATCCCACTAATCCTCAGGTTCCTTAATCCCTCTAATCCCACTAATCCTTTTCTCCAATTCCTCTATTTATAGTTTCCTTGATCCCTCAAATCCCAATAACCTCGTCCATAGGTTCCTTAATTGACCTAGCCCGTTTAATTCATCGTTTTCTTAATCCCTCTAATCCCCTTACACTAACGCCACTGGCAGCCATCCCGGCACCCGCTGTGACTGCCGAGCTGGTACTGGTGCTGAACGTATTGGCCTTGGTCTGCGGCACATAGGGCGCAATCATAGGCTGTGATGGTTGTTGACTGCTGCTTGTGGCAGTTGCTGTTGCAGTTGCAGTTGCAGTTGTTGTTGCTGTTGTTGTTGCTGCTGTGGTTGCTGGGATGATCTTTTTGCGCCTGATGATGGCCGGTCGCTTGGCACTGGCTGCAGCCTTGCTGGCGTCCAGGGCTGCCATGAAATCAGTGCTTTCCACCAGCGAGACATGAGACACGCCTGAAAGCAAATCTCCATTAATAATACATCTGGCATACATAACTGGCAAAATTTCATGGGGGGGCTGCCCCCATCATGGATGGGGGGGCGACAAAAATGGGGGGCGCACCCCGAATTCACAACAAAACACTATTTTTAGGCGAAAAAATGGCTGTTATACGCGTCAAATGTTACGTTTTTAAACGTTATTATAGCTACAGTGATACCAAATTGAACAAAAAAAGATCTGAAAACCCTACGAAAGCGACATCGCTAAAACAGTCGCTTCGGGCTATGCGGGTGAGGGAGGGGGTCGCGACCAAAATAAGTGGGCGTCCCTCACTAAAAATATGCCAGCAATATAAACACCGATTTCTTTGGTTGGAAACTCATAGGACAATTAGTCTGTTTCACACAAATTTTCCCCATGGGAGAACCCACTTGTCCCCATGGGGACGGGTGGGGACAAAATGGGGGATCGCAAACGGGAAAGCCATTCACATGAGGCAGATTCGCGTGGGCAGTTTTTAACAATAATGCATGTAGATCTCCAAAAAGCAATAAACAAAATTCCCCTTGATCCCATTGAGTTGTTAAGTGTTCCCACAAAAATCCTCTTGAAAATCCACCCCTTGTGAAGCAGGCTTAAGGGACCTTCTGAGAGGAAGGAGAAGAAAAGGGCAACCGAATTTATTCTTATCATCGGAAAGTTATGATCAGGCTCACTGGATTCATATCGCTGTTTTACGCATCAAACAGGTGTTGCATTAATAAGAAACTGAACCTTCCTTCACCACACACAATCTCAAACCAAACTTATAATCCACTAAATCCGCTTAATCCCCTACTTTTTGCCGAAGTCGTAGCAGCAGCAGTCGCAGCAGCAGCAGTAGTACTGGCCTGAGCCGGCTTGTGTTTCAAACTGGTCGGGTCAGCAATGTCCAAATGTGCCGAGGTGCCATCAGAGGACAGGCGTTGGGTGCGACTGCCCGAGGGGGGGCCCTGGTCTTCGGGGGTGCTGTGGTCGGGGGACACTGAGAGACGGGGGGCCTTTTTGGGGCCAGAGGCGTCAGTGGGAGTTGCTGTGGGGGGCAGCACGCTGCAAGGGAACCCAGACATTAGGCTCGATTCATACTTACAGCCGTATGTACGTCTAGTCAACAAAATATTACAAAATTATCACGTCACTCATAGTGTATTAGATTAAACTGTGGCGTGATTATTTCGTAATTTGGCCAGCTGGACGGACATACGGCTGCAAGTATGAATCGGGAATCGGGCCTTAGGATGTGAAGTGTGACAGGCATGTAAGTACTTAAGGTGGCGCTCCTGAAATGTGACTTTTCAAAAAACGGCAGTTTGGGGCCAATTTTAGATACACAATGGCAAGCTGGTGTAAAAGTATGCCTAAATACAAAAAATTAAGTTGATTGATACAAATTAGCATTCACTGTAGACCAAACGTGAGTGGAATTTCGGCTTGCGATTTCTGTTCGCAAGTAAGTAGATGTTGCACAATCAATAGCTCATTTTGCTCGCCTCAACGTGATCGAGCTGTCACAAAAAGTCATTTTTGATGAATATGATTGATATATCAAAAAACACTAAAATCGCGATTTTTGAAAAACAAATTTGGCTAAATTTTTTAGATACTATCGATTGCCAAAAATCAAATTTTGCGACCGCTCGAAGATGTCAAGATGCATTTATATATGTGCCAAATTTTAACTTTTTTTGTTGAGCCAATTTTTTAAAATCGCAAGCCGAAAATTTGCGTTTGTATTCACACGCACTATATTTCTGTCTCATGCAGAAAGTATTGCGTTAGTTCACAAAAAATTAGACCACACTCAATAAAACACCAAAAATTTTTAATTACGTTTCAGTAAAACACAACTGCTAGTGTTTTTCAGCCTTTCAAATTCATTGCATACGTGTAAATGCACTGGCTTTTGAAGGCATTTCCGTGAAACTCTATTTTTGCTTGACGAAATTTGCTCAAAAATGTTCAAAAAATTTTTTATGTGATATGTACATCAAATTGAAGGAAATTCACTTCTGATCAACTTTTGTTCTTACGATGCATGTTTTTTTGCGTGTTTTCAAAATAATGGCCAAAACCCACATTTCAGGAGTGCCACCTTAAGGAGCTTAATGACAGTTGCGGACGGAATTTTTGTTCCAAGCTTAGGCGTAGGCTTAAGGTCGATTCATACTTACAGCCGTATGTATGTCCGTTCAGCTGGCAAAATTACGAAATAATCACGCCACAATCTGATCTTATACACTATTAGTGATGTGATTACTTCGAAATTTTGCCGGATGAACGGACATACGGCTGTAAGTATGAATCGATCTTTAGACTTAGGTTAAGTTAAGTTTGGACTCAATCTTAGTTTCAGTCTTAGACAAACAAAATATATACCTGCGTACAATACCGCTGAGGTTTCCTGCTTTTATAACAAGATTTGTACTGGCTCATTCACAAGATTAAGGTGCTTATGACTAGTTCAGTAGCTCAGATGGTAGAGCGCTGGTTTGCAGATTCAGAGATGGGTGGTTCGAGTCAATTCCCCCCCGGTCATTTATATGTTGATTGTCTGGTAAAAACCCCCTTTCTCTCGTGACAATTATTAAACTAAGTTTAAAGCAGGTTGGTGAAATTCAAACTTATTCCTGCGCATGACTAGAAATTGCTGAACCTTGAGACAATATAGGTTAACCATATTGCTACTTTGTAAACTAAATACACCCATTTTACACAGCTTTTGCACTAGTTCACGTTTTCAGATGCCATTTGAAAGAGCAACATCAATTTTGGATGCTCAATCTTTTATGGCTAAGCTACAACAAAATGCATTACAATTAATACAGTGTTTAAAAATGATAAATATGCGTTTTAAAGTGGCGAAAACAATGCAAGACAAAACGTTCCATACCCAGCCTTTTTCAGGGCCTTCAGGGGCGGTAGGGTAGGCTTGGGCGGATCAGGTTTGGCTGGTTTCGATTTCTTGGTCACGGGCTCGGGGTCTTCTTCCAATCCTGAAACAATCATATATAATACATACATAGAACATATAAAACATAAAAACAAATATATATTTCCTCAAAACCTTTAAAATAACCTACAAGTAGGACCTATAAGAATGTTGAAACAGCGTGACACCGGCATTTCTACCATCCAGAATAGTTTGAAACATAATGAAAATAAATAAAAATAATAAAAATTAAAACATTTTCAAGAGAAATTTGATACAAAATCACAACTGATTTTATAATAGATTCATAACGGTACAGTTACACAACACGGAAGCAACGTTCCATAGTTGTAACAACGCGAAAACAACGTTGTAACGCTCTTGAAACGCAACTATAGGCTCAAACTTCCTAAAACCGCCACTTTGAAAATTAAAAAAACTCCGAAGAGCTAATTACAGTCGATATCAGCAGAAAGTCCACAAACCACCACTGAAAAACTTTTACTGATAAATCACAACATAAAACGACACAATATATTGTAACAAACACATAAGAATTAGAAACTACAAAGAACAGCAATCTTGAAAACGATAATTTATACTATAGTCGGACAAAAAACTGCTGGACACTGAGACAAAAAGAAAAAAGTTATTTCATTACGCAAAGAACAAACTGCAAAGCATTAAGAGTACAGCGAGTAGTTACAAAAATTCCGCCGCCTATTTTGTCTAAGGGTTCAGCATTTTTTGGCCAAATTTTAGTCAATATCCGATCGACATCTGCTCAGCCGGCAAAATTGCTAAAAATTCACGTCACTAGTTGAAAACAAGCACGTGATGTGCTTTTTTCGCATATTTGCCGGACGGCACGGACATATACGGTTGCAAGTGACAACAGACCCTTTTAGTAGTGGGAGTCGTCAGGTCTTAAAATAAGGTGATCTTTAATATCCATCCCGATGGTCCATGCATACATGCAAAATCACCATTTTTGAAGAGCCATATCTCAACAACCACAGGGATTTGGGCGAAACTAATTTGATTTCGATTAGTTTGGTGACTACCTCTATCACATATATAAAAATGAAGAAAATCGAAGAGGGTCAAAAAAAAGTTAAGCACGAATTGGTCGATTTTCCCAGAAAGTCAGTCATATATATATATATATATATATATATATATATATATATATATATATATATATATATATATATATATATATATATATATATATATATATATATATATATATATATATATATATATATATATATATATATATATATATATATATATATATATATATATATGCATTAACTGGACTATAGATTGACTAGATTAACTAGATCAACTTCAGTAACAACAGAATACAGATGAAAGTTTATGAAACTTTGCAGAACGACTAAACCGTCTCATCTGCATTTGCTTGCAAAAATATAAATTTAAGTTAATCCTATGTCCAGTTATAAAATCAATCAAATCCAGTTAATACTAATTCATGAAAGGCTCCTAAGAATCTATTATAAATGTAACTTTTTCACTCCCTAGTCACAGGTTCAGTGGTGCTGAGACAAACGAAATAACTTACGAACGTTTTCCGGCTCAACTTTTTAAATTTCTCAAAATCGATGGCTATTTTTCTGTTCAGTTGTTACCTTTACTTTTTTCTACAAGTTTAACAATTAGCATTGGATTTTTATAAGTACCTCCCCTGCCCCTGGACAAGTCTTACCGACAACACTTACCAAATTTAGCAATAATTGCACGTTTTCGATGACTTTTCATTAATGAGCCAAAAAACGACAACAATTCACTGCAGAAAAGACAATAACTTCTAAACTTCAGGCACACAACTCTGTGTTGTAGTAATCATTTCAGTTTAGTAGACATCAGATGATCTGGTGATCCAATCAAAATGCTGGTTCGATCTCAGATTTTCATAGATCAAAGTTTCTGATATGAAAAATGGACAAACAAACCTGTGGGCAATGGTGGCAACTGTGACTATTATGTTGACAACAAATTAATTTTTGTCCGTGGTAAAAATAATCCCGCTGATTTCCACTACGCTCCCTAAAACACTCCTCATTTCTCTGGTGGGAACGGACCAATCAGATTGGCTGAATCCTTATTTCTTATTTCTCTGGTGGGAACGGACCAATCAGATTGGCTGAATCCTTATTTCTCTGGTGGGAACGGACCAATCAGATTGGCTGAATCCTTATTTCTTATTTCTCTGGTGGGAACGGACCAATCAGATTGGCTGAATCCTTATTTCTTATTTCTCTGGTGGGAACGGACCAATCAGATTGGCTGAATCCTTATTTCTTATTTCTCTGGTGGGAACGGACCAATCAGATTGGCTGAATCCTTATTTCTTATTTCTCTGGTGGGAACGGACCAATCAGATTGGCTGAATCCTTATTTCTTATTTCTCTGGTGGGAACGGACCAATCAGATTGGCTGAATCCTTATTTCTTATTTCTCTGGTGGGAACGGACCAATCAGATTGGCTGAATCCTTATTTCTTATTTCTCTGGTGGGAACGGACCAATCAGATTGGCTGATTTCTTATTTCTCTGGTGGGAACGGACCAATCAGATTGGCTGAATCATTATTTCTTATTTCTCTGGTGGGAACGGACCAATCAGATTGGCTGAATCCTTATTTCTTATTTCTCTGGTGGGAACGGACCAATCAGATTGGCTGAATCCTTATTTCTTATTTCTCTGGTGGGAACGGACCAATCAGATTGGCTGAATCCTTATTTCTTATTTCTCTGGTGGGAACGGACCAATCAGATTGGCTGAATCCTTATTTCTTATTTCTCTGGTGGGAACGGACCAATCAGATTGGCTGAATCCTTATTTCTTATTTCTCTGCTGGGAACAGACCAATCAGATTGGCTGAATCCTTATTTCTTATTTCTCTGGTGCGAATGGACCAATCAGATTGGCTGAATCCTTATTTCTTGTTTCTCTGGTGGGAACGGACCAATCAGATTGGCTGATTTCTTATTTTTCTAGTGGTAACGGACCAATCAGATTGGCTGAATCTTTATTTCTTATTTCTCTGGTGGGAACGGACCAATCAGATTGGCTGATTTCTTATTTCTCTGGTGGGAACGGACCAATCAGATTGGCTGAATCCTTATTTCTTATTTCTCTGGTGGGAACGGACCAATCAGATTGGCTGAATCCTTATTTCTTATTTCTCTGGTGGGAACGGACCAATCAGATTGGCTGAATTCTTATTTCTTATTTCTCTGGTGGGAACGGACCAATCAGATTGGCTGAATCCTTATTTCTCTGGTGGGAACGGACCAATCAGATTGGCTGAATCCTTATTTCTTATTTCTCTGCTGGGAACAGACCAATCAGATTGGCTGAATCCTTATTTCTTATTTCTCTGGTGCGAATGGACCAATCAGATTGGCTGAATCCTTATTTCTTATTTCTCTGGTGGGAACGGACCAATCAGATTGGCTGATTTCTTATTTCTCTGGTGGGAACGGACCAATCAGATTGGCTGAATCCTTATTTCTTATTTCTCTGGTGGGAACGGACCAATCAGATTGGCTGATTTCTTATTTCTCTGGTGGAAACGGACCAATCAGATTGGCTGAATCCTTATTTCTTATTTCTCTGGTGGGAACGGACCAATCAGATTGGCTGAATCCTTATTTCTTATTTCTCTGCTGGGAACAGACCAATCAGATTGGCTGAAACCTTATTTCTTATTTCTCTGGTGCGAATGGACCAATCAGATTGGCTGAATCCTTATTTCTTATTTCTCTGGTGGGAACGGACCAATCAGATTGGCTGAATCCTTATTTCTTATTTCTCTGCTGGGAACAGACCAATCAGATTGGCTGAATCCTTATTTCTTATTTCTCTGGTGCGAATGGACCAATCAGATTGGCTGAATCCTTATCTCTTATTTCTTTATCCGAAGCCTTTCTTAATTTTTCCTGGATCGAACTTCTAAGTGAACTAGTTCAAATTTCCGCTCAACTATAACAAACTTTCAAAATTTGATTGTTCACCGGTATCTCTCCCAGCTCGGAATTCGGACTTGAGTAAACTAATTTTGGTACCCCTTAGCTTTCAAAAATATACAATTTAAAACTTTTTGTAAATTTATATAAAACTTAAAATATTTTCTACCAATTAAAAAATTTCTTTAGTAGTCATCGAAAACCCGAAAATTTGTTTCTAGGAGGCTCTTCGCAACTCATAGAGGCAGAAAACACCATTCTGAAAAGTTCAAAATCTCACAAAAACTGAAAATTTCAAGGTCGTTTAAAACGTCAAATTTTTCACTCCCTAACAAGCAGAGAGGCTTCTGCACTTGAACAATTTTTATGTTTCGTATGATCGAATACCTAGACTGAAACTAAAACTCTGATCTTAATTTCAAAACATTTTTCTGTGGAATAGGTATCGACATCTAACGTCTACCGTTACCGTCACAGAATAACCTTTCACTAAGCAGAGCAGAACATGTTTTTGACTATTTTCACACCTTACAGCATGCATTAGCTTTTCGTTGATGGTGACACCTTAAAGCCCGGTTCATACTTGTCCTTAAAGAAACAGACACAGTGACATGCTCAAAAGTCAGTCAGATTTTCAAGCTTTGCCGCAATTTTTGCTACAAACTTCGTTTCGGTCCTAGTGTGTGTGAGTCCATACATGTAGTTGGGGAGGGGATGGGGGGAAGACCCCCCAAAATTCGGTCCCGGGGGAGGGAGGGGGGTCCCGCCAGGGAAAAAACAGGGGGGAGGGTCCCGGCTGGAGTAAAATTTTGGCCAAAACTTGAAAAAATCGGCATTTTATTGTGAAATTTAAGCGATTTTTACAAAAATTTTCGCCAAAAATAGTCAAAATCGGTGTTTTTTGGTCAAAGAAGGTAAAAATTGCGTCATTTTTGGGAGAAGGGTCAAAAATGAGCTGACGCAGGGGAGGGGGGTCCCACCAAGGGGGGGGGAGGGGTACCCAAAATTTTGGTGCTGTTACATATATGTTTGTGACCGGCCGAAATTTTCAGCGGGCTGGCTGCCCTGCCGGTTCAAATCGGCCAGACGGCCGGTCAAAAACACCGGCAGGCTTGCCACAATCGACCGATTGACCAAATTAGGCCGGCATAACAGTTCGGCACGCTATAAGTTGAGCCGAAATGACACTCTGGCTTTGGATGAATTTGTTTTTTTCCAAAAAATTTCTACAAGACCAGCCGGCCGAGATTCTTCGCCGGCCAGCGGCTTACGCGGCCGGTCACAAACACTACTGGCTCCAGTCCCCAACAAAGTAAGTTTATAAATGTACATCAGTCAGCAGAAAACTGGAACCAGGGACGGTGCAGCCTCCCACCCGAGATTGTTCTCAAGTAAAGCTGTAACCCACCCCTCCTCTTTGCTGTTGAAATACTGAAACCATCCAAACAATTTTTTAAAATTTATGCTGTTGAAAAATTTTTTTCTCCCCGCCACCCGCCCCAATATCAGCCTAGATCCACCCTAGACACTGATCACAAATTTTGCTTACGGACAAACGGATACCTTTAAGGACAAGCATGAACCAAGATTTAGACTTTATTTTAGTACGATAAAACTTCGACACAGTGGTCTACGAAACATACATGTAACAGGGTCAAATGTTGGAGGGGCCACCCTGCCCATATTTTGAGAAAACCGCCAGATCCACAAAAATGAAAATATATACCCCGTAACTCGCAATAATTTGTAAAATAGTCAAAAAAATGCCATTTTTCCTCGTTATTATCCGAATTTCAAAGACCCCACCCCCCAGATCCTCAATTCTGGGGTGGCCCCACATGCCACCCTCATACATACATGTGTAAAGCCACAATGACAAAAAAAGCACAGTACCTGGTACACAAGCAACCTGGAAGATATTACTTTGGTAAATAATATTTCAATCTTCTTGACATCATTCTTCTTCTTGTCGAATATTATGATGAATTATTCCAGCAAATATTGCGGATATATTAGCAACATTCGTTCATCCATTGGCAGCAAACTCACACCATTATTAGACTAGCCGGCGTCGAATTATGGCACTTTTTTGATCGAAAACGGCATATATATTCGTCCAACCTGACATTCCACTTTCCAGCATCTTAGTCTGAGCACATTTTTACGATTAGAAAAATTATAAAAATATATATAAAAAAGAAAATAAAAATATTGGAACCTAAAACTTTAAAATACATACATAAACAGTATAAATACCTACTATTCGTATTTTCTAGGGAAAGAGGGAGATAACGCCTTGTCTTCAAATGCAAAAAATTTCAGAGGTGAACTTAGATGCTGTATGTAACCTTATTTTTCACAAAAATTTCAAACATTACTAATGGAGTATTTTTCATTGGGGTCAAAAAGGAATTATTTATCTAGTGAAAACTATTATTTTTTTATGTATTTTTATTTCCGGTTAGATAATCTTACACTAAATTAATACATACCTATAAAAGTAAGGTGATTTTCATTTTACCATTGTTTTGTCATTTAAATGCTTTTGTCATCTAAACTTGAAATATGAAATCGGTATCGGGGCTGTATTCTCAAAACTACACATGGCAAGTAAGGCAATCCCTCCGTACTCACTGACAAGGCTCGATTCATACGTACAGCCGTGTAACACTGGATTTCACCAAAACAGAATAGCTCGAGAATAGAAATAGCTCGAGCATAAATTAATTTTTCATTGCACTAACATTTAAGCTCCAGAATAGTTATTCTCGAACTTAAGGAATAGCTCAGGAATAGCAAACATTATTGCACTAACCAAAGTTCGAGAATAGCTTAAGCCTGGTTCATACTCGTCACTAAACGTTGTCCCTGTCCTTAAGCGCTG
Source organism: Trissonchulus sp. WLG1_4 (assembly GCA_030248245.1). Taxonomy (NCBI): domain Eukaryota; kingdom Metazoa; phylum Nematoda; class Enoplea; order Enoplida; family Ironidae; genus Trissonchulus; species Trissonchulus sp. WLG1_4. The sequence goes on along the minus strand of JASANF010020054.1, from coordinate 783 downwards.
TCCTTGTCCCTGTCCCTAGGTGTCCTTGCCCCTAGGTCCTCATGCTTTGTCCCTGTCCTTAAGAAATGTCCCTAAGGTCTATAGGGAATGTCCTTGTCCCTGTCCTGAGAGGTGATTGATTCATACTCCTTGAGGACAAGGGAATAGTCTTTCTCACATGAACTAATGCTCAAACGTCATTGGATAATCTGCGTTTTGTTTAAAGTACCGTGAAAAAGTTATCAACCCTATTTATAGGCTGAAAAAAAAGAAAATCCAAAATTTCGAATATGGGATTCGAACTCTGATCCACAGGTTAAAAAGCAAAAATCATAACCACTCGACTTCCAAGGTATGGAAACCGGGGCGCTAGAACATCTTTATGAACTTCTGGTATATTTCGGGTTGGTATAAAAATTGAAAACCAAATATTTTTCACGCAAATATGTGTTAAATAACCCAAAAATAACGATAGACTTAATACCGCAACACAAGCCCACGACATTCTTTCACTAGTAGTCGAGATAGTCCGTGATTGGCTGTTCTTCGTGTCACATGTAAAACTGCCGTATTTTGATTGGCCGAGTTGCTTAGGGACAAGGAAAAAGTAGAACATTGCTCAACATTGCTTAGGGACACAGTGACAGTCCTTATGGCTGCTTAAGGACATTCCCTAAGCTGCTTAGAGACAAGTATGAATCAATCGCAGCTTAGGGACAGGGAAAGGGAAAAGGACACCAGAAAAGTATGAATCAAACCCGCATAGGGACAGGGACATTTGTTAGGGACAAGGACAGTCCTTAA
>JASANF010020053.1:0-14314 GCA_030248245.1 Trissonchulus sp. WLG1_4 | reverse complement strand
GTTAATTAACTCAAGAAGAAAAGTTCTTGCAAATTAAATTAGCTTTCATTTGATGTATATAACGTCAAATTTTATTCAACTTGAAATTTTAACCTATTTTTCAATGGGAAAAAATCTTTAGATCGATATGCCAAAAAATTCTCTATGGCTTTTGGTACTTTTTGAAACAGTTCTTTGTAGCTAATTGCTAGTTGCAACTTTTCAAAAAGTTGTTTGTGTAGGCAAACCTTTCTAAAAAAATTCCAAAATACGTTGACCAACATTGACAAAAATACACTATTTTTCAAACTAATTTTTCGTTAGCTACTTTTTGGCTTCTGAAACTTTTCTCAACGGATTTTAGTACAGAAAAATTAGCTCTATTTTTTGGAAAATACGTATGTGTAGGCAAACTTCAGGTTTCTGAAATTGGGCTATAGCGTACATTTTTTTAAGATTACTGTCAGCTGCGAAAACCGATCCGCTTGAAACTTTGCAGACTGTTAGAGCAGATGTATATGGAGGCGCCGAACTTTTTACCTAAACAGTAATCATTATGATTTGGCTCAATATGATAGGTTTTTTAACACGTCACTTTTGATAAAAATTAAAATAACTAAAAATTTATCGCTGGTAACGAAAATTCGACAAAAATGGCACCTCGGCAAGATAATGTCTTTAATTTAAGCTATAGACTGTTAAATTTGGTTGAGGCACCATTGAGCTACGTCATTTCAAAGATTAGTTAAATACTTAAATTTTTCAAAATTTCAATTTTGATGCAGTCATAAAATTTGCTAAAATGTTCCGAGACTCATCAAACTTTGCCACAATGCTTGCCTGGTGTTCATCTTGATTGCACTTAAGCAAAAAGTTCGTACCAAAAAGAAACAAAAAAATTATAGCTATTTGATTTATTAGAAGTTACTCAAGCGCCGGCCTATAAGTAACTTCTAATAAATCAAATAGCTATAATTTTTTGTTTCTTTTTGGTACGAACTTTTTGCTTAGGTGCAATCAAGATGAACACCAGGCAAGAAAGCAGTCGATTTTGCGTAACTGTAAAACATTTTTAGAAAAAGATAAGACATCGTTCTTTATATATTTTGAAAATATATGTTGAGGCAAGTATTTTCGCCAAGTTTCATCAAAATTGATGCAGTATACTGTTTGCAGTTAGGTCGCAAAGTCGGAAAAATGACGTTTTAAAAACCTATTCACATTCGATTTTTTCGTCACAATTATCAACTTATTTGTTTAGTTTGTTTACATAGACTAAAAGGACGTATGTTGTAGTTTATGCACACAAAATTTCAAGCGGATCGGTTTTCGCAGCTGACAGTAATCTTAAAAAAATGTACGCTATTGCCCAATTTCAGAAACCTGAAGTTTGCCTACACATACGTATTTTCCAAAAAATAGAGCTAATTTTTCTGTACTAAAATCCGTTGAGAAAAGTTTCAGAAGCCAAAAAGTAGCTAACGAAAAATTAGTTTGAAAAATAGTGTATTTTTGTCAATGTTGGTCAACGTATTTTGGAATTTTTTTAGAAAGGTTTGCCTACACAAACAACTTTTTGAAAAGTTGCAACTAGCAATTAGCTACAAAGAACTGTTTCAAAAAGTACCAAAAGCCATATATAATTTTTTGGCATATCGATCTAAAGATTTTTTCCCATTGAAAAATAGGTTAAAATTTCAAGTTGAATAAAATTTGACGTTATATACATCAAATGAAAGCTAATTTAATTTGCAAGAACTTTTCTTCTTGAGTTAATTAACGAAAACTTACGTGAAAAATTTTATCGCCCAAAGTCGGTTATTCAGAGCGCCACCTTAAGGTAGCGCTCAGCAACAAAACTCATGTTTGGCGCTCAGCTCCATGCAATAAATAGCAATACCATTTTAATTGTATATCAAATATACATCAAAATAACCTATTTACAATACAGTTCAGCACTTTAATGTGAATGTGTCAAATTTTATGACCATGTCGAATTTCCTATTCACACTAATTTTGTTTTCGACCTAGCTCAGCGAAACTTCAACCGATTTTGATGATCTTGGCATCAATAGAAAGATCTCTCAAAAATCTAGACGTGATTGATCTTCGATTTTTCATTTTTATTTTTGATTTTTCAAAAATCAGTCGTTTTTGAGCGACTATGAAAAGTGCTGCGGGCCAAAATTTGAAAATCAAAAAACTTTCACGTCTGCATTTATATTCTTTCTTTCATTGTGCAAATTTTCAACTCAATCGCAAACGGCAGCTGGGACCCAGGTCCAAAAAAAGTAGTCGATTTCGCGACGCAAAAATGTAAGGTTTGCCCACACGTTTCACTTTTTCAAAAATTAGACCTTTCCTAGGACTGCATATTTCCGTTGAAAAAGTTACAAAAAGCCATACTCAATTTTTTAAGAAATTAAATCAAAAATTTGACATTTTCGAAGATTTATCAGCTTTGTAGGTTTTTCATTTTAGATTTGCTATTTTCACGGCTAAATAACTCAGCAAAACTTCAACGTATTCTTAAGTTTAATACATCAATTTAAAGCCAAGCAACCGCAAATTTTAGCGATATGAGTAATCATTTTATATGGAAACAAACTTTTTTATGCCACGGCTTCAAAACCTAAGGTGGCGCTCTGAGTAACTTCTAATAAATCAAATAGCTATAATTTTTTTGTTTCTTTTTGGTACGAACTTTTTGCTTAGGTGCAATCAAGATGAACACCAGGCAAGAAAGCAGTCGACTTTGCGTAACTGTAAAACATTTTTAGAAAAAGATAAGACATCGTTCTTTATATATTTTGAAAATATATGTTGAGGCAAGTATTTTCGCCAAGTTTCATCAAAATTGATGCAGTATACTGTTTGCAGTTAGGTCGCAAAGTCGGAAAAATGACGTTTTAAAAACCTATTCACATTCGATTTTTTCGTCACAATTATCAACTTATTTGTTTAGTTTGTTTACATAGACTAAAAGGACGTATGTTGTAGTTTATGCACACAAAATTTCAAGCGGATCGGTTTTCGCAGCTGACAGTAATCTTAAAAAAATGTACGCTATTGCCCAATTTCAGAAACCTGAAGTTTGCCTACACATACGTATTTTCCAAAAAATAGAGCTAATTTTTCTGTACTAAAATCCGTTGAGAAAAGTTTCAGAAGCCAAAAAGTAGCTAACGAAAAATTAGTTTGAAAAATAGTGTATTTTTGTCAATGTTGGTCAACGTATTTTGGAATTTTTTTAGAAAGGTTTGCCTACACAAACAACTTTTTGAAAAGTTGCAACTAGCAATTAGCTACAAAGAACTGTTTCAAAAAGTACCAAAAGCCATATATAATTTTTTGGCATATCGATCTAAAGATTTTTTCCCATTGAAAAATAGGTTAAAATTTCAAGTTGAATAAAATTTGACGTTATATACATCAAATGAAAGCTAATTTAATTTGCAAGAACTTTTCTTCTTGAGTTAATTAACGAAAACTTACGTGAAAAATTTTATCGCCCAAAGTCGGTTATTCAGAGCGCCACCTTAAGGTAGCGCTCAGCAACAAAACTCATGTTTGGCGCTCAGCTCCATGCAATAAATAGCAATACCATTTTAATTGTATATCAAATATACATCAAAATAACCTATTTACAATACAGTTCAGCACTTTAATGTGAATGTGTCAAATTTTATGACCATGTCGAATTTCCTATTCACACTAATTTTGTTTTCGACCTAGCTCAGCGAAACTTCAACCGATTTTGATGATCTTGGCATCAATAGAAAGATCTCTCAAAAATCTAGACGTGATTGATCTTCGATTTTTCATTTTTATTTTTGATTTTTCAAAAATCAGTCGTTTTTGAGCGACTATGAAAAGTGCTGCGGGCCAAAATTTGAAAATCAAAAAACTTTCACGTCTGCATTTATATTCTTTCTTTCATTGTGCAAATTTTCAACTCAATCGCAAACGGCAGCTGGGACCCAGGTCCAAAAAAAGTAGTCGATTTCGCGACGCAAAAATGTAAGGTTTGCCCACACGTTTCACTTTTTCAAAAATTAGACCTTTCCTAGGACTGCATATTTCCGTTGAAAAAGTTACAAAAAGCCATACTCAATTTTTTAAGAAATTAAATCAAAAATTTGACATTTTCGAAGATTTATCAGCTTTGTAGGTTTTTCATTTTAGATTTGCTATTTTCACGGCTAAATAACTCAGCAAAACTTCAACGTATTCTTAAGTTTAATACATCAATTTAAAGCCAAGCAACCGCAAATTTTAGCGATATGAGTAATCATTTTATATGGAAACAAACTTTTTTATGCCACGGCTTCAAAACCTAAGGTGGCGCTCTGAGTAACTTCTAATAAATCAAATAGCTATAATTTTTTTGTTTCTTTTTGGTACGAACTTTTTGCTTAAGTGCAATCAAGATGAACACCAGCCAAGAATTGGCAGTCTGACTGTCTCGGAACATTAAAACAAATTTTATGACGCATCAAAGATTAGAAATTTTTGAAAAATTTGACAATATATGATGAGGCAAGTATTTCCGACCAAGTTTAACAATCTATAGCTTAAATTAAAGACAATTATCTTGCCGAGGTGCCATTTTTGTCGAATTTTCTTTACCGGCGAGAAATTTTTAGTTATTTTAATTTTTATCAAAAGTGACGTTTTAAAAAGCCTATCATATTGAGCCAAATCATAATAATTACAATTCAAGAAGTTCGGCGCCTCCATATACATCTGCTCTAACAGTCTGCAAAGTTTCAAGCGGATCGGTTTTCGCAGCTGACAGTAATCTTAAAAAAATGTACGCTATTGCCCAATTTCAGAAACCTGAAGTTTGCCTACACATACGTATTTTCCAAAAAATAGAGCTAATTTTTCTGTACTAAAATCCGTTGAGAAAAGTTTCAGAAGCCAAAAAGTAGCTAAGGAAAAATTAGTTTGAAAAATAGTGTATTTTTGTCAATGTTGGTCAACGTATTTTGGAATTTTTTTAGAAAGGTTTGCCTACACAAACAACTTTTTGAAAAGTTGCAACTAGCAATTAGCTACAAAGAACTGTTTCAAAAAGTACCAAAAGCCATATAGAATTTTTTGGCATATCGATCTAAAGATTTTTTCCCATTGAAAAATAGGTTAAAATTTCAAGTTGAATAAAATTTGACGTTATATACATCAAATGAAAGCTAATTTAATTTGCAAGAACTTTTCTTCTTGAGTTAATTAACGAAAACTTACGTGAAAAATTTTATCGCCCAAAGTCGGTTATTCAGAGCGCCACCTTATTAAGGTGGCACTCCTGAAATGTGGGTTTTGGCCATTATTTTGAAAACGCGCAAAAATAAACATGCGTCGTAAGAACAAAAGTTGTTCAGAAGTAAATTTCCTTCAATTTGCTGTAAATATCACATAAAAATTATTTTGAAAATTTTTGAGCTAAAGGCCGATTCACACGCTGCGATTTTGCCGCTGCGATTTGGACGCGAAACGCAAGACGCAGGGTGTCGCACACAAAACGCAGCGTCTGAACAAACGTTGCGTCTCGCAAACTATTTTGCTGCGTCTTTACTGTTTTAAAAATATGAGAAACAGCTTTGCTAATATTGTTGAAACCAACACGTTCGCAGCATCAAAACGCACTGAAACCGCAGATAGAATTGCAGTCTGGCTTTTAAAACGCTGCGGAAAAATCAAGACGCATGCATTCCGCATTGAAATCGCTGCGTCTGTTCAGACAGTGCGTTTTGCCGCAGCGGCGAAAACGCTGCGGCAAAATCGCAGTAAAATCGCAGCGTGTGAATCGGCCTTAATTTTCAGCAAGAAATATAGATTTTCATGGAAACGCCTTCACAAGCCAGTGCATTTACACGTATGTAATAAATTTGAAAGACTGAAAAACACAACCAGCTGCGTTTTAGTTAAACATACTTTAAAACTTTCGGTGTTCTATTGAGTGTGGTGTAATTTTCTTGTGAACTAACACAATATTTTTTGCATGAGACAGAAATATAGTGCGTGTGAATACAAACGCAAATTTTCGGCTTGCGATTTCAAAAAACTGGCTCAACAAAAAAAGTTAAAATTTGGCACATAAATGCACTTTGTCGTCTTCGAGCGGTCGCAAAATTTGATTTTGAGCAAATCAATAGTATTTAAAAAATGTAGTCAAAATTATGTTTTTCAAAAATCGCGATTTTAGTGTTTCTCAATGGCCCGTATTCACATACTAAGTGTTATTCACATACTAACGCTAACGCTAAGCGTTTGCTAAGCGCTAAGCGCTTAAGTATGTTTAGCATGTTAGAAGTTCAAGTTTGTGAATAACACTTAGCGCTTATAAGCGCTAACACTAAGTGTAAACACTAAGTTTAAGCGTTAGTGTTAGTATGTGAATACGGGCCTATCGATCATATCCATGTAAAATGACTTTTTGCGACCGCTCGATCACGTTAAGGCGAGCAAAATGAGCTATTGGTTGTGCAACAGCTGTGAAGAGAAATCGCAAGCAGAAATTCCACTCACGTTTGGTCTACAGCGAATGCTAATTTGTCTCAATCAACTTCATTTTTTGTGTTTAGGCATACTTTTACACCAGCTTGCCATTGTGCATCTAAAATTGGCCCCAGACAGCTGTTTTTCGAAAAGTCACATTTCAGGAGCGCCACCTTAATACAACCTTGCAGATATAAGTCATGTGTATACGTCATAGCAGTAATGAATTAGGGGCGAGATCCCCTCAAAAGAAAATTTTGGGAAATTTTTGAAATTTCAGTGTAATTTTGGGCCCGTATTCACATACTAAGTGTTATTCACAAACAAACGCTAAGCGTTTGCTAAGCGCTAAGCGCTTAGGTATGTTTAGCATGTTAAAAGGTCAAGTTTGTGAATAACACTTAGCGCTTATAAGCGCTAACACTAAGTGTAAACACTAAGTTTAAGCGTTAGTGTTAGTATGTGAATACGGGCCTATCGATCATATCCATGTAAAATGACTTTTTGCGACCGCTCGATCACGTTAAGGCGAGCAAAATGAGCTATTGGTTGTGCAACAGCTGTGAAGAGAAATCGCAAGCAGAAATTCCACTCACGTTTGGTCTACAGCGAATGCTAATTTGTCTCAATCAACTTCATTTTTTGTGTTTAGGCATACTTTTACACCAGCTTGCCATTGTGCATCTAAAATTGGCCCCAGACAGCTGTTTTTCGAAAAGTCACATTTCAGGAGCGCCACCTTAATACAACCTTGCAGATATAAGTCGTGTGTATACGTCATAGCAGTAATGAATTAGGGGCGAGATCCCCTCAAAAGAAAATTTTGGGAAATTTTTGAAATTTCAGTGTAATTTTGGGCCCGTATTCACATACTAAGTGTTATTCACAATAGAGGCCTGCACGGGCCTATTTTTTCGGCCCGTGGCCCGGCCCGGCCCGTTGCCTTCCGTCGTCGGCCCGGCCCGGCCCGGCCCGTTAGGACCATTTTCAGGCCCGGCCCGGCCCGGCCCGTTCAGAGTCGTCTGTCGGCCCGGCCCGGCCCGGCCCGTTGGCAGGAAAAAAGGTCAGTTGTCCGTAGACTCCTCATATTGCATTTTCAAATAGTGTTACTCGTACCAATGGCGTACCCAGAAAAAATGTGGGGGAATGACCTTACCATTTCTTTGTAATGGGTTAAAATGCACTTTTTAGCAATTTTAACACTTTAGCATTAGAAACACAAGACCACTAAGCAACCAAGTTGCAGGCCGTACGGGTCTGGGGGCGGCAGCCCATAGAGATAAAATTGGAGATTTTTTCAATTTTTAGACTGAATTTGGTCAACTGGAGACGCATCTCAGAAAAATTAAAACAAAAGGTGGGAAGTGGGAACGTCACACCAGTAGATGCAGCATAATGTACTCGTGTGTACATGCATTAGCTTTGCTGAAAAATAATAACAAGGAATATTAACCCACAGAGTCGCAGGGGTCTGGGGGCGGCAGCCCCCAGCAAAACATAGAGAATTTTTTGATTTTTAGGCTCAATTTCGTCAACTGCAGACGTATCAGAAATTATTTGTCCGCGAAGTCAGGCCCGTGGCCCGGCCCGGCCCGTCAGCTTTCGGCCCGCGGCCCGGCCCGGCCACCGGAAAAATGTTTTTCGAAAATTGACCGAAAAATGAAGGAAAAATGGAGGAAATGCAATTTGAATCAATTTTAAAATATATATTCCTTTAATTTTCCTACTTATTTCACGCATTTTTCCTACATATTTTGCCGTAATTTTTGTTTTTTTCCCTTCAACTTTCGTTCTTATTTCTACACATTTTCCTTCTAATTTTGGCTTAACTTCAGTCACATTTCCGCTAAATTTTAGTTACTTTTCTGTTATTTTTCAGCAATATTTCCTTAAAATTTCTGTCATATTTCCGCTTAATTTCCGCAACTTTTCTGTTGTTTTTCACCTAAATTTCACTTATATTTCCGTGAAATTTCTGCTAAATTTCCGCAACATTTCCAATACTTTTCGGCAACATTTTAGTTAAATTTCGGTAAAATTTCTGCCGAATTTCCTCAACATTTCCTTCTTATTTCCATTTAATTTCAGCCGCGGCCCGTATTCATATACTAACACTAAGGCTTAAACTTAGTATTTAACCCTTATTGTTTTTATTTAAGGTGGCGCTCCTGAAATGTGACTTTTCAAAAAACGGCAGTTTGGGGCCAATTTTAGATACACAATGGCAAGCTGGTGTAAAAGTATGCCTAAATACAAAAAATGAAGTTGATTGATACAAATTAGCATTCACTGTAGACCAAACGTGAGTGGAATTTCGGCTTGGGATTTCTCTCCGCAAGTAAGTAGCTGTTGCACAATCAATAGCTCATTTTGCTCGCCTCAACGTGATCGAGCGGTCGCAAAAAGTCATTTTTGATGAATATGATTGATATATCGAAAAACACTAAAATCGCGATTTTTGAAAAACATAAATTTGGCTAAATTTCTCAGATACTATCGATTTGCCCAAAATCAAATTTTGCGACCGCTCGAAGATGACAAGGTGCATTTATGTGCCAAATTTTAACTTTTTTCGTTGAGCCAATTTTTTAAAATCGCAAGCCGAAAATTTGCGTTTGTATTCACACGCACTATATTTCTGTCTCACGCGGAAAGTATTGCGTTAGTTCACAAAAAAATTATACCACACTCAATAAAACACCAAAATTTTTAATTACGTTTCAGTAAAACACAACTGCTAGTGTTTTTCAGCCTTTCAAATTCATTACATACGTGTAAATGCACTGGCTTGTGAAGGCATTTCCGTGAAAATCTATTTTTCTTGACGAAATTTGCTCAAAAATGTTCAAAAAATTTTTTATGTGATATGTACATCAAATTGAAGGAAATTCACTTCTGATCAACTTTTGTTCTTACGATGCAAGTTTATTTTTGCGCGTTTTCAAAATAATGGCCAAAACCCACATTTCAGGAGTGCCACCTTAAGCGTTTAGCAAACACTAACGCTTGTGTTTCGGTTTTGTATTCACATACTTGAAGTTTATTGTTTGGCTTAGTTGTTCGTCTCTTTGCGCTTGTTGATTGGTGTGTTGGTTGATTGTTGAATGTTGATTGTTGAGCTCTCCTTCCTGCAAGACTCCACACGTGTGAGTGTATATACGTTTTCAAAAATACTAAAATTTACGCTTCGGTTAGATTTAGACTTAGGCTGAGGCCCAAGCTTAGTTTTATAAATTTGAAATTTTTGTTTAGGTGATGAGCCTCACCGGAAGGAAAGGCACGTGGTTTGTTGTGGGCAAGGGTTATGGGATCAAGTGCAGTTGGGGGTGGGGGAATAGTGGACCTATTTTTTGGAGTAGGGCACCTCAAGTGAAGCATTTTTTGTAATAGAACCCCTATCCACAAATTTGGTCTTTCTGAGCTATGATGAGCCCTTGAATGATTCTGAGCTATGATGAGCCAATGAACTCAGCGCACTAAAAAACGTTTAAAATGATTTTTTTCGGCAATAAAAAGTTGAAATGGAATTTTCCCCCTATTCTTCAGTTGCACCCCGAAGTCTAAACCTTCAATGAGGGACGTTTTCACAATTTTTTTACTGAAATTCTTACTTTTTCCGTTCCAAACGTGCTTAAATAGAGTCACAATATTGTTTTAAAAATTTTAGAATCAAAACAGAGGCTATTTGATCCCATACCGTCCGAAAATTGGCCAAATTTGATAGAATCGTGCATTCGTGCGTCCTGTTTTTGACTAAATTTAAACTTAATTAATTTAATTAAGGACTTAATTTAGGCTTGGGGTTGGGTCTAGGCTTGGGTTTAGGGCTTAGGCTTGGGTTTAGGGCTTAGGCTTAGTATGGGGCTTAGGCTTAACGAACGTTTAAGGACAGCCCTTGTCACTCACCATTCTTCAATTTTTTCCTGTATACAACGCATTGCATTTTTCAGGTTTGTTAGTCACCAGGACCGGTATTCATAAAAGTGGAGATAAAAAGCTCGGCTTTTTATCCGTAAGTCTGGCTTGAAAAAGCCGAGATAAAAAGCTAGGCTTATGCGCAAGCTTGGATTTTTATTCGAGCTTTTTGTTTAATCCAGGCTTGTTCAAGCCTGGCTTTTTATCCGAGCTTTTTATTCATGATGAAAAAATCAATAAAATATAAGTGGAAGCCGGGATTATAATCCGAGCTTGGTTTTTATGAATACCATAAGCTCGGCTTTTTATCCCAGCTTTTATGAATACCAAAAAGCCTGGATAAAAAGCCGAGCTTGGTTTTATGAATACGAAAAGCCGGGATTTTAAGCCGGGCTTGCTCAAAGCTCGGATAAAAAGCCGAGCTTGCACTTTTATGAATACGGGTGCATAGGTCAATTTTTGGCGCTTTTTTATCTAAGTAAGTTAAAAGTTCGAACTAGTATCAATTTCGCCAAAAAATCCGCTCTGTCAAATTTCTAGCTAAAAAGTGACAAAAAGTTTACCGCAAAAATACGAACATTTAGTAGAAACGAAAACGCTCACATGATAAAATCTGACTTTCTGAACACGATGAGTGTAAAATTATCACAATCGACCGAGTATATATTTACAATGTTATAGTCAGTCCAAGTTGGGTGACAAGGGCTATTTTTATACGTTCGGTTAGGCTTGATATCAGGATTGGGCTTAGACTTAGGTTCAGGCTTTGGCTTAGGTTTAGGCTTTAGGCACTAAAAAATAGAAATTTTCAGGAAAAATCCTGCCTGCTTAGTTTATTGAGTATGTATAAGCAGTGAAATCTTGCTAAAAAAGCATAGAAAATGACGTCTGCTCAAACTTAAATGTATTCGTAACAGTGCGGAAAACAGTATAAATTTGAAAAGCACGACAATTGTAGCAGAAACTTTTAAGAAAATGTACGGAAAAGTAAACAAAATCTAGCAGAAATATGTAGAAAAAAGAAAGGAAATATGACCGAAAAGTGAAGGAAATATGACCGAAATGTGAAGGAAATTTGACCGTTAAGTGAAGGAAATATGACCAAAAAGTGAAGGAAATATGACCGAAAAGTGAAGGAAATATATATAAAGGAAAAGCATGCGCCGAAAAGTGACGGAAAGTTGGACTAAATGAAGGAAATGTGGCGGAAAAGTGAAGGAAATGTTGCGGAAATGTTACAGAAATGTGACTGAAATGTGACAGAAAGTGAGAATTGTTATTGGAGGAAATTTAACGGAAATAAAGAGGAAATGGGAAGGAAATTTTTCCTTCAATTTTCCGCCTCTTTTCAGTGATATTTCCAAATTATTTTTTCCTGTGGGCCCGTTGGCTATTGAGCCAGGCCCGGCCCGGCCCGGCCCGCGGGCCGGGCCGGGCCGGGCCGGGCCGGGCCGCGGGCCGTGATGCAGGCCTCTAATTCACAAACAAACGCTAAGCGTTTGCTAAGCGCTAAGCGCTTAGGTATGTTTAGCATGTTAAAAGGTCAAGTTTGTGAATAACACTTAGCGCTTATAAGCGCTAACACTAAGTGTAAACACTAAGTTTAAGCGTTACACTTAGTATGTGAATACGGGCCTTGGTCTATTGGGGACGTGCCAGAAAATTTTTTTAGCGGTATCATAAAACCAAAGGGGGACCACAAAAAAAGTGAAAAGAAGGGGGGGCTGAAATCGCGAATGGTGGGCTGAAATTGCGAAGGGGGGGCTAAAATCGCGAAGGGGGAGGGGGCTAAAATCGCGAAGGGGGGCTGATGTCCCCCTAGCCCCTCCCCTGGGTACGCCACTGCTATTTCCCACTCCCCCAAATCGTTTTGCGTAGTTATGTGCGTTCTGGGACACTTTTATTAACTGCATTTGTGTTGTGTATCAAAGGAGACATAAACTACATATTATCACATATATCGTGTTTAGGAAATGAGCACGCCGTTAGCCAATTCTGAGAACAATCAAGATGCAGTGCCGGACGAAGCTTTACGTGGCTCCCAACGTCAGCGGCGTTTGCAAAAGTTGCTGATGAAAAAATTGGAAAACCAAATTGAGGTTTGAAACTTCAAGTCAACATGCGTATATGGTTATATCAGGGTTTTTTTTTTCAAAACGGCCAATGCTCAATTTGTGCTCATTTTTAAATTTCGATGCTCATTTTTAAGTTCGAATGCTCAAAATTTTTTGACGTTTTTTTCGCCGTGTTGCATTGTCCAAACATTAAACAACACGAATGCAGTCTTTTGCTTACAAATTATTCTTCGTCAACCGGAGAAAAGGGGAGCTACATTTTTTAAAAGGACAATTTATGGGGGTTAAGGCCGATCTGGGGTAACGTAAACTATTTTAACGGGAAGGACGGTTCCCACAAAAAAATTTGGGGGGATGACCATTCGATTTCTTGTAATAGATGAAAATACACTTCTTCGCAGTTTTAATACTAAATTCGCAGTAGAAACGCAAAAGCTACATCTTTGCGGGGATCTGGAGGCAGCAGCCTCAGTAAAAAATTGGAGACTTTTTCATTTTTTGCCAAATTTAGTGAACTGGAGACGTAGCAAAAACTTTTTTCCGAAAGGAAAATTAAAACAAAAGATTGGAACGCCACATCGGACAGTGTGTTACACAAATAAATGCAGCATAGCAGTGGCGTACCCAGAAAAAAAATTTCGGGGGGGAATGACTTTTCGATTTTTTGTATATATATAATTGGTTAAAATGCACTTTTTAGCAATTTTAACACTCCTAAACCGCCTTAAAAATGCAAGATTACTAAACCACAAGGTTGCAGTGGTCTGGAGGCGGCAGCCCCCAGAAAAAAAATTGGGGAAATTTTTGATTCTTCGGCCAAATTTAGTCAATTGGAGACGTATCAGAAAATTTTTCCGGCCTGACCATGAAAACCAAAGGACACAAGGTTACAGGGGTCTGGGGCGGGAGCCCCCGGAAAAAATTGGAGATTTTTTTTTCAATTTTTAGACCGAAATTGGTCAACTGGAGACGTATCGGCAATTCCTTTTGGCTACGTCTTACGGGCAATATCAGCAATGCTCAGTTGATGCTCATTTTTATTTTCAAATGCTCATTTTTATGTTCCAATGCTCAAATGAGCACAAATTTGAGCAAAAAAAAACCGTGGGTTATATATATACATATATATATATATATATATATATATATATATATATATATATATATATATATATATATATATATATATATATATATATATATATATATATATATATATCAGGGTTGGCAGTCTCGGTCTCGGTCTCGGTCTCGGTCTCGTAAAAAACCCGAGACTAGGCTGGTCTCGGTCTCGGTCTCGGTCTCGGTCTCGGTCTCGGTAGGAAAACCGAGACCTGCCATAGGGTGGTCTCGGTATTTCAGATGAGACTTAAAGTTTTGAAAACTTACTAAAGTTACGAAGATTTTTTTTGATAATGTTGAGTTTCTCGCAACTTCGCAAGTCATACACTCATACCTCATAACCTAAGGGTCATTTTTTTGTAATTTAATTACAAATTTTTCATAATTCAAAGTATCTCAAAAAATTTTGAAATTGAAACTTGAAAAAAAAGGTCCCCCAAGGGCTGGTCTCGGTCTCGTAGGTCTCGTTTGGGTGGTCTCGGTAGCCTGGTCTCGGTCTCGGTCTCGGTCTCGGTCTCGGTTGCAAACCCGAGACTTGCCAACCCTGATATATATATATATACTGTATTGTGTGCGTGTTTTTAAATGAATGCTGTTGTTGTGTGATAGATGTTTTTTGTTCAAGACGTCCAGGTTTAAGTTATATATATATATATATATATATATATATATATATATATATATATATATATATATATATATATATATATATATATATATAT